>QVNV01002599.1:0-28396 GCA_014825455.1 Pseudomyrmex pallidus
AAAAAAAAAAAAAAAAAAAAGAATATTCTCTTCCCACGCTAAGAAAAGTAGCGCTGAAGTAACCGAGTCTCTACCTCGATTCGCTCTAAACCACTTTAAATTTACATACCTTTGCTCGCGGCCTTTGTACACCGCGGCTTGTTCATCGAGCACGCTATCCATTATAATAAGAGCGCATAGCTCGTTGCTGTGTCTTCGTCATTTTTTCTTTTCTTTTTATTTTTATTTTTAACGGAGATAGCGTTGCAGCGCAATCGCGATAATATTCGGCGCGGCAGTGCCTCCCCGAAGCGCCTCGTTTCGGAAGGAAGCGAAACGAGTGAGTCCACTTTAACGGATTCATGATGTATTTCCAGCGTATTTTCATTAATGCGACTCCCGCTCGCGGTAATGGCCCCTGCCTGAATATTTTGATAGCGGCGATTTTCAGCGCTGCGCGCGAATACGCGCGATGACATCGGCAACTGGGTTAATAGCAGGAGCGCGGAAATGTGAAATCGTGACGCGATAGCGCACACACGCGTGCTCGTAATATTGCACAGCGTCGAATCAACGAGGACGCGATTCATCCGGCCGCGCGGACGAGATAAATCCCTTGAATATATCCGATGTGAATTTTTTAAGTACCTACTTAAAAAAAAGTGAGAGAAACGTATTGGTGCAACAGCAGCAGCTCGTTTCGAAATCACGTCTCTTTTTCTCTCTCTCTTTCTCTTTTTCTCTCTCTCTTTCTCTCTCTCTCTTCGCGAACAGTCTCAAGTGCCTCGCTTGCGAAAAATAAGAATACAACGCGTCGTAAAAGGCGCAAGCTTCGCTCGTTTCGTTCCCTGGTTATATGCGCAAGCGTGCGCGTTGTCGGTACATTTACGTGCTTACTGCAAGATTGAAAACATAACGATTAAAGAAGGTACACGATGTTATTTCCGCCGGCGCTCTCGTCCCCGCAGTTTGTTTCTTTTGCGAATATTGTCCGGAGCATAGAATGTATAGTAACTTACGTGTTAAGCTTGAAACGCAATCTCCTGGAACGTGACCGGACTACCAGGTTGGATTTATGTTCACGTCAATCACGAAGCGCATATTAATTCTTGCCGCGATCCGACGTCGGATTTCTTCCGAACAAGCGCCGTGGAATACACTCTTTAATAACGGTTTCGGGCAAACTTTTTTGACGTGACGATTGCAGAAACTTTTTATCCAACGCTGTCAAACGTTGCTACCTCTAATGCTTTCGTAAACGTTTCTTTCGAGAGCAATCAAACCGCGGTTTAATTCTACTGCGTTTCCTCTTTGCGAAACATCTTAATCGAATTTCACGCCAAGCGTATTACAAAAGATACTTGTACAGCTACATCGGATTTTGCAATAAGAAAACGGTTGTGAGAGATAATTGTGAAACTTCACGAAATAATAAAAATGAAACTAATCAAGAAAGCCAATCTTCGAGAGAGCCAAAGACGCTAGACGTGCGAAATATATTTTTTAAACGTGTAAATTAATACACATGGAAATTTTGAATTGAATTCAATTCAAAAACTCATCTCAAGATGCTTACTGTGCATCTCATGTAAATCATATAATTATATAAATTATCCACTTGTCATATATATAAATTATCTATTTTATCTTTTCCCCTGTTAGAATTTAAAAAATTTATTGCGAAAAAGACATCTGGAACCTCTCGCATTCCGTGCAGTATGAAACAAGATTTATTTGTGACGTATGAAGGTAGAATATAGTAAAACAAATTTTTCTTTCAACGCGAAATGAAAAATTCCGCTGTTTCGGAATAGCGTGCAACGACATTTAAACTTTTCGGATGTCATCGCGGAACGACCTATCACTCTTCTCTCTCTCTCTCTCTCTCTCTCTCTCTCTCTCTCTCTCTCTCCCTCTTCCTCTTCCTCTCCAGTGAGGGCCTCGACCGCGGTCACGCGAATCGCGCTCGAGCCAGCAAAGCGCAAACGCCGGTGAACACGCCATTAGAATCCCATCTAGGCGGACTACTGACAGCAGTCAGGCCCAAACAAGACGAATGACGCGGTGCGGTCGCGTCGCGTCGACGTTGCTAGTCGCGAACGGCAAGAGGCACGTATGAGAATCGGACGCGAAGCGGTCGGATTCATACTACGGTCGTTGACAGGCCGCGATATTCCATCTGGCGGAATCGCATCCTCGGAGAACTCGTCGGACGTGGCTGGCCGGTTGGCTGACCCATCATAGTCAGCGGCGATATCGTTGGCTGGTAGCGATACTCGGTCGCACGATGGGCTTTCTCGTCGCATCAGCCCCAGCTCTGCGGCCGGCGGAACCACCGAGCACGACGGCGGTCAAGAGAGACAGAGAGAGGGAAAAGAGAAAGAGGGAAAACGGAGAGAGAGAGAGAGAGAGAGAGAGAGAGACTGAAGAAGAGAGAAGCGTCCAGCAAGAGAGATGATCAAAGCTCGACCCGTCTGCATGTCAAATCGGTGAGAGATTCCGACGTCCGCGTTGCAAGCGACGGCCTGACCAACTCAGATGATTCCCCAGCTACCGCTGCTAACCTATCGCTTTCCAGAGCTGATCTCTCTCAGTCTCTCTCCTTCTCCCTCCTCCCTCCAATTCTGTCTATCTCTCCGTGAACTTCTCTCTCTCTTTTGCTCTCGCGTGTTAAACCTCCGTCACCTCTAAAATCGCTGCGGCAACGCGCGGAAACCACAGTCTCGCTGCGGCGACCTCCGTGTGACCGCTTCTACGCCTTTCGTTACTGCCGGCGTAATTCAATTTTCGTCACGGTGGATGCCGCCGCGGCTTCACCCCCTTCTTTCTCCGTCGTTTCCTACCCTCTCTCGCCGGATGCATCGACTCGCGGTCTAGCCCTTGCGGCGCGCGGCCTATAGTCGCAAGGACTAGCACCGCGAGCGACTATACGACGAGATCGTCGGCTCCTTGAGAGCGAGCGCGGCTCAGCCGGCTGCTCCGCCGAGAGGCACTCGAGGAAATTTCATTCCAAGTGCTATCGACGTTCTGGCTTTTTCAGTGGAACGTCTACTCGCGGTTGCATACGTCGACAGTATACCTGTTGTACTCGCGACCGCGGTTAAAAAGGAGAACGGCTGGCTCTCTCTCTCTCTCTCTCTCTCTCTTAACTTCGTAGCGTGAATAAAGACCCATTGACCTTTATAAATTCAGCTTATTGAAACCGCGCAAAGGCGCTCGGTCGGACCCCCATTATTCGAGCCGCGATTCTTTCGCGAAAGTTAGTTTCAACCTCGTCGATTCCGCGCAGCGAATATACGTACGAAAATGTTTAACACAAAAATATTTGACGAGCAACATTTTGAAATTTTTATTTTCGCGATGCGGCTGAAAATACATAGAATTTCCCGACTACGTGAATCCGTTAAGTGCGACTGTGCAACATTTGTATCATGTGTAATTCGTGTAAAAGTTCTCCACGAGGCACGCACGCGCAATGTTGACTCATAAAAACTTCAACGGTTTAAATTACTTGTGAATTTCCCTACATTAATTCCAAGTTGATGGCACATGAGATCTTTTTTTTTTTTTTTTTTTAATGTCTATATGAATAACTTTGTGTATTAAACTTCGGCGGTGTTTAGTTTGCAACGTAACATTTTGCGCGAGCGCGGTTTAAAGGTACGCGAAAGCTTTCACTTGTTGAGTGTCTATCTGCGTTTTGCATTTTGTCAGGAAAACGCTAAATCAAAGACACATTCAGCAATGAAAAGTTGCGAAACGGAAAGTTAGCGAAAAACTGAAATCTATCTCGCGAAACCCGCACGATTTAATTTTCAAGTGCGTACGTAGTTAATGTATTCGTCTCTTTGATGTTGTAATTAAATAGATAATTCTATTTAAAAAAAACCCTCCAAAAAAATTTGCTATGTTATGTTTTTTTGCCGTCTACCTCGGCATTCCTTCCTGTTTGCGCACCAAACAAGAAGCGCGATATGTTTCCGCACAATCTTCGCAAATTTCTCTTCGCAACGTCTCTTTTCTCTGCGGGGGAAGAAATAAAATCTATTTCCTGCCTAGTTCATGTACCTACCGTGTACCTACAAATTTTGGGAAGCGCGTAGCGAAAAATACGCCGTTTCACTTTATCTTTCCGGGTAAGCGCAAACACATTTTCACCAAACTTGCACACGCATAAATTTATTTGTGCGGGTCAACGAGTTAACATCCTCTATTTCGCGAAGATGCATTTATGCTCTAAATTCGGCTGCTACTACAGCAGACGTATATATATATATCTATATATGTGCTTGTATATACACATCTATATATTTTAAACCAACCGTGGGAATCTCGTCGCTGGCACTTGCAGTCTCTCGCCCGCATTATGCGCGCGGGATGCGAGCGCGTGCACACAGGCAACGTGGACGGGAATAAGCGCACGCGGGATCGGGGGAGGAAGGGAGGCGTAACTCACCCAGGGCTTGTTTACAGTTAATACACGAAAGCAACGCTGGCAGCGTGTCAGTACGCGAGCCTCGGGAAATGTTCATTTACAGGAAACTTTTCATCCGCGGGACCGTCGCTGGTTTATAATTTTCAGTTTCCGCGTGTTTGCTTTCAGCGATTTATTTACAGAAATCACACATAGGAGAGAACGCGCGCGCGCAGGGAAGCAAAGTGTGTGTTATAGCGATTTTGTCAAAATTTTGAAACAATTCTGCGCGCGCGACGATTTTAATTTATCGCCGCGCACTTGAACACTGACATTTGATGCTTCGCGGCGTGTTGCATTAATATCTAAAGATGGTTTTCGAGTTGGAACCGCGTTAGTGCCAACACTTTGCTGGAATCGGCAATTAGAAGCAAAAAGAAGATCGATATGTCGATATGCGATATATATCGAAATGCGATATTATGATGTTTGCATAGAAAAATCTTATTCCTACTCAAAACGCTACTTAGTATAGTGGTACTACGTACTATTGCAACAAAAATATCTCGTATACGTTTTCCGATTGTCTATTTGCGAACGTCACGCGAAACATTCACGTTTGATTTTATTTAACTTTGTTTTGGGGTGTATACGACTCGCGCACAGAAAGCACAGATATGTATATAGATATGGCGACGGCAAAAATACATGAAAAACATACGTATTAAATCAAATACGAAAATAACGTTGCGCGGTTTACTTTAAACACGACTGGGTATTTAATTGCGTCGCGCGCAAACCACGCTCGAATTGAAATATCAAGTACTTATTCATTCGCGTTACATTTTCGTTATCGAGAGACGACGTTGCGTGCGCGGATCTCGCGGAAAATCGACGATAATAAGTTGATCGCGGTGATCTCCGTGCTGCGCGATTTGCAATATCAGAAGTAATACTGCGTTTCCCCTCCTCTTCTACATAATAATCTCAACCCGAACGCTCCGGACTAAAATTTCATTAGAATTTACGCTCGTTGCGAATCCCGCAAGCGGATTCATCCCGCGCCTTTACAAGATATGAATCGCAGAGTCCCCAAGCTTATTTCGCGATATCTCGAAATATCGGGGCGACTAATCCACGGATAAAATTAGATGCGCCGCGGCGACGCGGTCGAACCACGCGGGACACACACGCGGATTCATCGTCGACGCAGGGTTAACAAATTGGCGGCACATGGGAAATCTTAGACGTCTTTACTTCTTCAGCAGCGCCGGCTTACGGATGCATGGATCGAGGCGCTCCCGTGCGCTCTCTTTTTCCGCGCGCGCGCGCTGCGGCGCACGGAAGTGTACAGCTTGAATTTCCCACGTGCACACGTTGTATTTCCGTTTCTTCAGAAACGCGGGCATACGTAATTGCTGTTAAATAATACCTCGAATTCCTCGGTCATGGGAGATTTATAGCCGCACAGGGGAAATTATTTTGCTTAGCCGCGAAATAACGCACACGCGGAAGTTGATTGCCGAAGATAATGATTTCACAATAGCGAGATTGATTGATGTTACTCGATTACTCACGCGAGTCGGTGAGTTATGCAAGCCGCAAAGTTGACACTTTACCGAGACAATCGTGGCTTGTTCGAGCAGTTTGTGCGCGCAAAGCGGAGTATCGACGACCACGTATAATAAGCCGAAAAAAAAAAAGAATAGAATTCGGAAAGAGGTCGCTTTACCGCGTTCGAAAACGACAAAGTCATTCACGGAGAGAAGAGACCACACCGATGTATTCTCGAATTTCGTGAACGCGACTGTTAATTGCGATTTGTTGCGTCGTTGGAATTTTTACCGAGATCGTATCGCAAGGGGTATCGCCCCGTGAACGGTGAAAATCGATAATCGTTACATCGTGTAGAATCGCGCGTGCCGACGTTGCGCCGCAAAACGATTAACGGCAGTTTTTTAAATTGGATACATTTTCGCGGAATTCAAAATGGAAAACATTTCGTCGAACGAAATGCGAGAGTGCGCCCGGAAACGGGAAATAAACGAGCCGCGGTTGTAGCCACTGCGATCTTCATTGTTCGGTTTAATACGAAAGATATTTCTCGGCGGATAAAAACTGGTGCGCGATGTTCGTCGAATTCGCGATTACAAAATTAAGCTTCGCCGATTAAAAACTTTTTCGAGTTCGTTAAATGGATCGACAAAAAATTCTTAATAATAAATAATAAATATATTGTTTTTTGACGCGACGAAACGAATGTTGGCTGATTCGGCCGGAAGTTTATTTCATTTTGTCTACACGTTACGCAGTAATTCACAGGACGGCTTAATGGCGAAAAAACGAATCGCCATTAACGCGCATATTAAAGCTGAGCTCGCGTTCGAGCGACACACGGAGAGATATGCAATTCACTTGAAAAACGAGCGATACCGCGTTGGACGATGACTTTTCCGCGCGCGACGCGAGATGCGCGCGGACGAAAAACGGGAGGCATGCAGTGAATGGACAAGGAACTTCCCGAATTTTGTCACTCCGGTGCGGCAATTCGCTGCCTGCTGGACGTGCTTAATAAAAGCGTCGGCGGAAGGGATGGAAATTATCCCGTCGAAGCGAGAGACGCGCGCGCCAAAAGTTTAATATTTAGCTCCGCGCAAGAGCTCGCCGCGATAATGTCGCACGCAATTACGCGCTTCCATCCGCGGAAATATAAGTCGGATCCGCGGGGCGGAATTAAATAGTTCGTTTCCGCGTTGCGTGCGCGAACTCGTCTCTCATCCTGAAAAGATCCTCTACGCGAAATCCTTTGAAACGGATCGTCAAAACGCCAAACGCCAAAGCGAAAGAGACAATTTTATTTTCATTTGCCGCGCTTTCTCACCAGAGAGGGTACGAATTTTAATATGCTAAACATACTGAAAAAAACAAAATTGGAAACTACGAAATTTGAAAACTTATAGTTTCAGATCCTTTTCAACGCAACGCGTTCTAATTTCATATAAAGTAAAAATTGTCGAATCAAGAGTGCGGACTCACCCTTTGCGGAACACCCTGTATCCTTACGCGATTGTGCCTGGGCGAGCCTTGGCTTTGCTGGCCCTGTTTCTCTTTCCTGTGTGTCTTCAATCCCCGGAGAAGCCTCGAGAACGTTGTCTTCTTCTTGCTCGTGTTCTGCCCTTGTTCTGCAACAACGATCGGACGGAATCAATTCGTAAAGCGTACACACACATTCGGAAAGCAATTTAAGTAGAATATCGTATTACAGCAAAACAGAAGTTTGTCTTTCACTCTTGCCTCTGCGCGTCTCTCGTTACCATAAAAAAAAAAACAAAAAAACAAAAAAACAAAAATGACAGCGCGGTGCAAAATCGGAAAATTCAAATAATAACTCTCATTGCACTTTAAAGTGTGGACATAAATATGTAAATATTCCCCGACAGAGGCAAACGTTGTCGCGTTTATCACGCACGTTAATTATTCATTAATCTCCGGTCGATTTATTTATTTATTTCAGTCTTTTCCATATTCGATTCTGTGCATATCATATTTGGGAATTATCTTTTTCGCAATTTAAATCGGTCATTTTCACCGAATTATATTGCGCATTCAATCAAAATTTTAAGGACAAATCGTCCAATCACAAGAGCGATGACAATCATGCGCGCGAATAAAAATTTAATGTTTGATTACATTTCACGTATGTATATAAATTCTCCCGAACGAGTATAGAGCAAACGTTGACAACATTACACGCTGATGTAATGCGCAGAGAAGATAAAAATTTGGTTGGAATATTGCGAAACGTCGAAACATATCAGAGACATAATTTATCAGAGAACCCAAACTTCAATTTCTCCATTAATATTTACGAGCGTTTCATGTTATTTCGCGTACTCTGCATGGATTACACAGAGGACCGGGAAATCGAATCGGGGGACGAAATGAAACGAAAAGAAGCGGAGCTTCTTTTTCCGTCCATTTCGAAAACGATAAACGTTACTTCCGCGGAGCGGAAGGATATATATGCAAGAAAACCGCGCATGCATCATTTTCAATTATCGTAATGGTAGATTAGGAATCTATCAATCGCGTCGGAGCGATTCTCTGTTTTCGCATCGCTTGAAAAACGCGTTTTTTCCCCCTCTCCTCCGCGCTCCGGAATTCGTGCATCGGCATTCGAAAGCGCTTCATCAGTACACAAATGCTCGAGGAACGCCGCTTTCGGAAGATCAAAAATGCGAGAAAGCGCTTCGATTAAACTCTCCATGGAAACTGTATGAATAATTTTAAGCTCTCCCATAAATTGCTCGCAACGAACATATGCGTGCGCGAGATCCGTGTATTAATAAGCGACGACACCGGCTGTTAAATCGATACGAGTGGTGCAACCCTGCCCATAAATACTGGCGGCGGCCCGTGTGCGATGTTGAACTTTTTAAGACGATTAACGGAGCGTTCGCGCGCGCTGTAGTTCGCGTTCGCTTTATCATTCTTTAACGGCGAGCGCGGCTCGCGAATTAAATCGGATCAAGAGCGCGACCCGGGTTTTAGTTGTGCCATTTAACGGGAGAGGGAAACGGTGCGGCGCGTGTGAAAACCTTTTCGAAATCCCCCAATTTGAGTGGCGACGGTGCCACGAACTACTACCAATCTCGCAAATAATCGAATGAATCGGGGGTTGCCCGCAACATCGCTATTCATTAACGGATAATTCAGATGTGCCGTTAGTTATCCCGCTGCGTCGCTTCCCCTCGACGCACAGCGACACACAGTGGTGTCGTTGCGTTAGTGTCAACGCATCCGTTTATTAGTACTGACGTAGTGCCACCTAATTAACGACGTTTACGACGCGCGGACTGAAACGAGTTATTGAGCTTTCAACCGAGTGGTCATCATCAAACTATCATACACTTCGTAGAATTCCCGCGACATGACTATTAGGAGTCATTACCCGAAACAGACATCAAACAAAATGACACATATTCGTCCTGCATATTCTCTCACTTTTCAATTTGTCACTGGTGAAAAAAAAAACATCTAATGAATTCCGGGCTCGTAATTTTTTTTTTTTCACGCTCTCCCTCTCGTTTAAATTAAACGTGAGCAGGCCGTATTTGCGAGCAACATTCTGCAGGGAAACCAATAAAAGGTATTAGGGTCGTCAAGATCGTTACCGAGTACCTAGTTACGTCGCGGCACGCGCAATTACGACAGTATCGTTAGCCGCGCAATGTCCCGATAGCTATTGCAAAATGAGAGAAGGAGAGGAGAGAGGGTAGCAAATGCGCGAGGGACTGGCAAACTGAATTTTATCCGGCGCGAAGTGGCAAAGTGTTTACCGCGCGCGTATTATTGGTTACGACATTCAAGTCGGTAAACAGCGATATCGTGATTTAATCAAGGACTATCGTAAAGCAATAATTAATGTCCCCGCGCTATATCGATTTCGGAGCAAAACGCCAGAAACTCAGCGTAACGTGTTAATTAGGGGAGAAGGGGTGCGAGCGGGGAAAACGGCGGCTGCAGCAGTGCACGCGCGCGCGCAGGTATTTATGTAGAAAATTATTCGCGCGAGCGTGGAAACGAATTAACGTTGCCGCGCAACTATTACGGGAGCCGCGTTTCGCAGGGTCCGCTGTTTCAGCAATAATGACAGAACATTGCGCGTCGTGTCGTCGCGCAGCTGCGGAAACTGCTCCCGCCGCCGCCACCGTCGTCGTGACGAACATTAAACGAGACTTTAACTTCTTTAAATTGGCCTCAGCAGCTGCCACGGACTTGTTAAGACGGACATTTCGGTGCGGTGTGTGTTCATTCGCGTCCCTCTGATGTTTTTTCGCGTACGTACGTTCCACGCGAGCAAAACTCGCGATACAACATGTGCTGAAGAGACCATCGTCTTAAAAACTTTCGAGACGAAGATAATTTTACTGTAGTAATTATATAAAGGCTCCAACAACACGATGTGTTATATGGGCATAAAAATTAATTGCACGACACTTTTGGAGCGGAAAGACGGACTTTGCCTTCCTAAAGCCGCGATTAACAGGAAAACAACTTCATGAGCCAAAACGGATCCTCGCATGTGGGTTAACGGACCACCATGCGGTGACATTCGTCTTCAATGCCGGACGATCTTACACCCTCCCGTTCACAAAAGGGTTTCCACGGAAATACCGCAGGAAATACCGGGGGCTAATTTCTGAAATCGAAGCCAGCTGCAACGCCCGTGGCGGGGTACACGGCCCATGAATTCCCCGGAAGCCGCTATTATTCTAGGGAGGATCGTACGTATTTTACCCGCGCGGTCGGCGCGGCGGCGAGCCGAACGAGCGAGCGGAGCGATACGGGCGAGGAATACAAGAGACTCGCGGGACCATACGGAAGAGAGAGAAGAGAGAGAGAGTTGGAAATGTCGTCCCGTAATATCGGAAATATATCGCCCGGGCTGTAACCACAAGTCATGTTCAATCGAATGAATCGTATGGAATAAAAATAAACCTGCCTGCCGCGAAGAGACGGAAGGTCCAATACCCTCTCACGCGAGGGTTGCGTGGACGAACGAGGGGGTGGGGGGGGAGGATTGTAGAACGCGCGGCGGAAGAAGGAAATTCGAGGAAAAGGAAGATACCGAAGAGAGAGAATAGAGGGCGGGAGAGATGGAGAGGGAGACGAAGAGAGCGAGTACGAGTCGGGGGAGACTCGAGGGGGATCGAACAAATGTTCCGGCGGCACATGCATCAAATCCTGAAGTTGCGTGAGAGATGGAGTCCCTGCTTGCTCAGCGGCGAGCCCGCTGCGATAAAACGGCCCCCGAGTTTGCCCTCTTCATCGTCGTCGGCGCTTCGAAACGAAGTTCGAGCGGTGCTTAAGCGCGAGGGAGGAACACGCGCAAAAAGCGCCTAATATACCTCACCGCCTCGTGATAAAACCATTGCTCTCTCGAATTAAACGTCGAAAAAAAAAAAAAAAAAACGAAGACACGGGAGCCGCTTCTCGCGCGATTTCGTGTAATTTCACGTAAACGCCGCCGTTGGTGATCGCCGTCGCGATCGTTTATGCTCTAAGCGATCGACGTCGACATTTGCGCGCATCCATCTTGGCTCACGTCGATATACGGGCGCTTTCGTCGCGAGATGTTCGGGGTAACAGCTGACAGAGAAATTGAGACGAAAAGCAAAGAGTCTCTCTCGGAAAAAGAGAAAGGGAATTTCTCTTATCACAATTTTTTTTTTTTTGTCGCGATAAATTTTCTTCGACAATCTTTCAGCTTCTAAATATAATCTAGAAGAAAGAAGAAATATAAAATCTAAGAGAACTTTCAATTGTTATTACACATCGCGGTGTTTTATGGAATTAAAGAATTTGCTCTTCACAGTAGCGCTTGGTGGTGGGGTGTTTTTTTTTAATTCAAGTATCAAAACTATTCTCGAGCAAAATTCACGATTATGTCGTCTCACAATGAGTTTCTTGTCACATTAAAACTTTATCACTTGACATCAACTTTCTGGCGATAATTAACGTCGCTTGTGACGACGCTCGAAGAATTGCTCGAGTATCTCCCGCGCGCGGATAACACAGAAACTTCTCCGCGGCGATGCCGAAGGATAGGAAGGAAAACGAGAAAGGCGGAGAAATTCAGAAGGAGAGAGCGAAGCGAGAGACACGGGAAAATAGCTGCACCGAAAGACAAATATGGCGCCAGACTCGGTTACGTTACAGCCGGCTGCATCCCCGCGCGACACCCTCCACGGAACCGGGCCCGCGACAACCCTCTCTTATTCCTCGCCCCGTTTTATACGCCGCCGCGCCTCTCCGTCTCTGTCCTCTCGACGTACTCGAGATTGTAAGTACGTACCCTCCCACGAGCTTACGGCGAAGGTGGACACGAAAAATTATCCAATCCCCGAGATTTCGTCCCGAAACGCTTTTCGTCCTCGTTCCGCGCCGCTGGCGAACTTGTCTGCGAACGTGGATTTAAATGTCAGCGCGCATGACTAACGTAAATTCATTTCTTTTTTCTTTTTTTCTCAATACTCTTATTTCTTCCAATGAGAAACTTATAAAAAAAAAAGGAGAAGAAAGTAAATATTTTTACTCGTTTTTTATATCTTTTCTGAAAAAAGTTGCATTTACACGGTAAAAATAAAACGCAAGAAAAACTTTTGCGAAATCTTCTTCAAGTTCAAGGTGTATGTAATTGAAATTAGAATTGGCCGCAATTGCGCGTCACACGGGAAACACAACGCAACAAACGTGAAGTGGCCGTTGCTGATTGGCTTAATTAAGATAAACATATTGTTCGGCCCGTTTCAATTAGCCTTCCCGCCACTCTTTCCCCCCGCTCCCCGATGATAAAAGTTCAAATAGAGCGCACGTGTAACTGAAACTCCGCGGTCTAATAATTAGTTCTTCGCGTGGCGGCGTGAGGGCGAGTTGCCGACAAATTCAATTGGTTCCTCGCGAGGGTACCCTTTGATTATAACTAGACCACTGGGGAAAAAGAAGCGGGCAATGATATTTGTCCGGTTTTCGCGACTCCCGGCACGTTTTCCCGTAAATTACGAGGAGAGTTTCGCGCGCCCTTTTCCGTGGCGGCGGCAGCGGCAGTGACGGGGGTGTGTTCTCGATTTTCCGCATTGTACCTCAACGCGAGAAGAATTTCACGTGCTGGCGCGGAAACGCGTTATTAAAGTCTGCGATTTTCCACCCCCCTCCGTCTTTCTCCTTTCCCCTTCCTCCGCGAGCTCTCTCTCGCTCGCTCTCGCTGTCTGGTATGCGCCCGGGCGAAACTTCCTCGCTTCTCTTTTGTGAATTGTTTTAAGGCGCAGCGCGCGCGAAAGGGAGAAGGTCGATGTGCAAGCGGACGAAACGAAACGAGGGAGAGAGAGAGACGAAACAAGGGGACGTGAAAACTTTTCACCGCGAGAGGAGAGGAAGTTAACGTTCTTCCTTCTCTCCGGTCCGAGCGCGCAAAAAAAGAGACGTCTGGGTCAAGAGAAGCGTCTTTACGTATTCTGCAAGCTCAGGTTTACACGCCCGAGTTATGGCCAGGAAAATCGGAAGTTCGCGGCTCGGTAAGTGGCTGCCGAGTGCCTCGCGTGTGACGTGCATAATAAAGTTGCGGAGACGCAATTCAATGAGGAAGGAGGGGAGAAAAGTAAGGCTTGCCGGGAATGGCGAGAGTGAAATGTCGGGGAAGAAGTGCCAAATTCGATTTTCGGAGTCGGATCAAGTCGGAAATCCGGCTGGAACTCGCATAGTAGAAAGACAATGTGTTCGCGCGGGCCCTCTCAGGGGGACAGTCGTAAAACCGGTCGCAAACACAAACTACTTCAGACGAGCGGGATATTCTATAAGACGTACGTGACGTCGTCAGACATTCTGCAAATGGCCCTTGGATTCTGATGATGACGTAAAGTTCGCGTTTCCGAGAAAATCCTTAACCGTTCGACTGATTTCACGTCAGTCAGAAAACATTTGTTTTCTCAAAAACAAAAAAACCGAACGCGCATGCTCTCGTACGTGTAAAACTGCGCCAACAATTCCGATTCTCTCCAAAGTCTTTAGTTTCTCATTTTTCTATTTCTTCGTTTCGGAAAAAAAAGTGGAGGGAAACGTGTCACGTTGCTGTTTCGAAAGGTACAAGCGCGATTCTCGAGGAGAATTTTCGTAAGCTCGTCCGCCTCTCGCCCTATAATGCCCGCGGACTCTCGCAGCGCCGAGAGGACAAGCCCGTTATTATGAAAATCCTCGACGGGCGAGAACGGGGTTATAAGCATGAATAAAATAAGCGGTATTAAAATCCACTTTCTTCACCCTCCCTTTGCGTTCCCCTGCACCTGTTTCCCCTATCCGACGTCTCTCCTTCCCGCGCTCGTCGTCGTAAGCGCTGAATTCGGGGTTTCGCGGGCGGAGTAATGGTATTTCTCTTCTCTTCCTTCTCTTTTTCCTCCTCAACAATTTACTTCTTTTCGGAGCTGCTTCTTTATCTGAGCCTCCGGGGCGGCTGTTCTCTCCCTCCCGTCTCTCCGAGAGAGGTTCCCCTGATAAACGCGCGAGTTCTTACAGAACTCTCGTCGTCGATAACGAAATCCACGACGCGGTCGAAAAAAGGAAGAAAAAGAAAACCGATTCTCGGTCGATTGGCGCGCGAAGATAATCCGGACACATCGGAAACATTGCCGGGAAATGAATAGCGACCGGGAGTTTAAGTTTCATTGGTTTGCATACATACAGAATGCGTTGCTATTCGCCACGGCGATTTCATACTCTCGCCCGGGCGTGCGATTTATTTGCGCGGGTACCGATGTTGGAATAAATTATTCGGGAGCTACTAGACCTTCTTCCCGAGGGAGTCGACCGACCGGTTTTAGAGGTGGCTCTATGGTAATGACGGGAGTACATGAATATTGAAGGAGTAATCTTCATGGTTTATGGTGTGTCCTTTTCCGCGGCCCCTACCTGCGGCCGCCAACCAAGCTTCAAGAGTTGGGTCAATATCGGTTTAAAGTTTTCGCTATTTTTTCACTACGTCAAATAAATGAACCGGTCGGAGATAAATGACGAAGAGAGTATGCCGATATTATCGGCCGATTCATTTTTCACCGGACCGATACGGGGCGCGTATCGGAACGCGGTCGGTCCGCGAAGCGAGTAATTAATTATGCCGCCGTAATCAGTAAAAGTATTTGATCAATACGGTTTAAGCAAAAAGCTCGATTAAAAGTGGAAACCATCTTTCGCTGGCGACATCACGCGCGCCTGACACGCGCAATAATAAAATAACACGTGGAAACAGCCGCGCGGATATTCAATTAACGTCGCGGTAAAAAAAAAAAAAAAAAACGTTCGCGTTCTACACGTCCTCGTCATCGTGTTCCTTCTCGTTACGATATTAATTACAGCAATTTAATGCACGTTTCTCGTTAATAAATAAACTTTAACACTAAGAGGATTAGAATTAGCGTGAAATCGACTTAGAGATTACGAAAAAATAAAACATGTGATCATGCGAACAATACGAATGCTATGTGCGGGAGAAGAGAGAAATACGAAGATCACGAAAGCTGGATGCTCTTCAAGGCGCAAATGGTGTCCCGACACGAACCTTCCCCAGCTGACGGAAGGTTAAAAGTCTCGTTCCCTGAAAATACCTCACGTTTGATCACGTGAGCATCCGCGCCACGCCACGATTATAAGAGCAGAAAACAGTCTTTCTCCCTTCGTGGTGTTTAGCGCATCATCACCCCGGATTCTCTCCAATTAACGCCACGAAGCGGGGATGCGTATCTCCGCGTATATCAATTTCGACGCGTCTTATTTGCGACGCGCGTTTATGGTAGCCTGAAAGTGGCGGCGAGGTGGCGAGATAAGTGACGCGCGCGCGCGCGTCTGAAGAATGCACAGAAGAGGACTCGACGCGCAGTCACCTCGGCCCATCGCCGCGCGACGCGCGGGGGATGACGCGGAAACAGACGGGAAACGCGACGCGGGCGAGAAAGGGGGGGCGAAAGGGTGCGAAAACTGGATGCGCTCCAAGGCATGCGAGCGCAAGTGGTGTCGCGTGTGCATGGCGGGGTGGAGGGGTGGCGATCTCACTTGCGGTTCCCGCGCGGGAGGCGTCGAGAGTCACGTCGAGAGGCCCGTCGGTGCGTCGTCATTGTCTATTCTTCCCCGTTTCGTCGCGCTTTTGCGTCGCGCCGCCGAAGCCCCGTCTGTGTCGTTACCATGACTACATCGTGACGGGGGAATGGTGATGCGTATACAAAAGTATCAGACCGCTCGTTCCTTTTTGCAAGACACACACACACACACACGCACACACAACACACACGATGGTGTTCATTGAGAAGAGGGTGGCACGGGATTCGATGCGAGACACTTGCTGTATGTAAAGGGGTTGCGACGCTAGGTGAGTTTGCCGTCGCGCGAAACAATTATTTTTTTATCGCTAGAGTTTTTTGTTTGCAATTCTCGGAAGAATGAAGACGCGATGTCGCGTTTGAGAAATTTTTTTAAAGAGCGATATGTATCACACAAAATATTTATCACACGATTTTAAATATCGGTCAATATTTATTTATATCTTAATAACATGCGAGTCGATATATATATAATCAGAGCATGTAGCTATGTATATTTTATCTTTCATCGTATGTAGATAAATTATAGGTACACATACATCATGTTTCTTATTACGGAATCCCATTATTTTTAAGTGCTTCCCGTGAAGGTATTGTCCATGCGTGACGCCGACAGGGAAAGATTGCGATCATCGATCGTAATCTTAATTGTATACGCTTTAGAGAGGAAGCTATTACTCTTTTTTTTTCTTTTTTCTTTTTCATATCAAGAATTGTTCCGGCGCGTTCGCAAGTTGCGCAGAACAAAATTTCCGAACATCGGAAGTCCTTCTGCTTCTCACGTGAAATTAAATCGTTGCACGTCGAACAAACAACACGCGTATGCCGCGACCTCCGTAGTGGCAATAATGATACCGGCAAGACGCGTTTCTAAAGAAGCCCGGAATGCGGATGAAGGGGGATAATGAGAACGGTTTTGTTGCACGATGTCGCGGTTGCGAGTCATCGGAATTCTTCTCCTCCTCGTGTTCGTCTCTCGTACATACATAAAACCCCATTGTATTCAACCGCGCGCACGGTAGCGAGCTCGGGAATACGACGTGGGTAGATCCCGGTAGGTCGCGAATGATAGCATTGGCGATCGCGATACCCATGATTGTCACGCGGATAACCCACGCATGCAAAGCAGTCGCAATTAAGCCGGGATGATTTGCATAAAGGTATTGTTTAATGGGAGAGAACGAACGGAGTGTAGGCGAGAGAAAGAGAGATAGAGAGAGAAATGCCGGTGATGAGCTCACGATAATTCGATTGCATTCCGTTGCGAGCGACGCTGCGGATGACGGTCAGTGTTCAGGCGAGGCGGTTATCGGTCGCGCGACGAGTGTCGATTAGATGCGAATTGCAAGCCGCGAATATGTACGATGGAGCTAGCTGTTTCGGTAATATAAGCGCGGTATCAAAGAAAATTACGAATTTGTGCATTTGCAATATGTATTATCTAACGTCAACACATCTTTTCCAAGTACAAATGCAATTGAGATAAAAAAAAAAAAAAAAAACTATATGATTTATACACCTTTGTGAGACGTTCGTACGCGCGCGTCAAGTTGCGCGATTTATGTTACTTAAGAAAGAGATGCGTTCGCGTTATCAATCATTCGCGTAAAGAAACTCGCAGGTTCCCCTCGCGTAATCGCGACCGCGCCGAAGATTAAACGTTCGCAAAGCGCATAACAAAGGTGTATACCGATCGTGTCAGGACCGAGCGCGAATACGCGTTGTGTGCGCGTTGCATATCCTGTTTGTAGGAAAAGCCGGACGTCAATCCTTCTTAGATTAACGCATTCCCTACCGAGGGGGAGGGGAGCGATGATTTATGACGTTATATTTCCCCTCGCGGCATTTGAAATGGAAACGTTTCAATGGCAACAACGCGTCTGTGTGTGTTGGAGGGAGGTGATTTTCGCGAGACACGGCGGGCGCCGTGAAAAGCCTCCGGTCCTTCGAGTAGCTGTTGCCGGAAACGCGCAACGCGGTCGTGTGTTACAAACGTATCGAAGTTATTAATATCCGCTGTCTCGCCTCTTGATGAGCCGCTGTCCGCTCGCTTTGCGCGCGAACGTCGCGCTGGATCGTGACTGCGAAGGGCGAGAAAGGAGCTGAGAGAGAGCTTGAATAGAATATTTTTCTAGCCCACGCGAAGAGCCCATCGCGCGAATTCGCCTGGTCATTTCGCAAACGATCGGACAGCGAGCAAAGCTGTCGGCGTTGACAAGTAGGTATTTCTGTTTGTAATAAGCAGCACATAGCAAGAGAGATGTTGCGGCATTTCGATGACGTATATACTCTCTTACGCGCGCGTGTGTAAAGATTAATATTTTCATCGTAAATATTCCTTGGCGCGACGTTTTTTCATAGACGCGCGCGTGTTGTGCGTGTTTTAAAGAACTTTGAAAAATTCCGCCAATTTAAAGTTAGCGAATAAACGAAGAGGCACGAGCGCCGAGTGAAAAAGTGCGACGTATTGCGCGGACGAATATTGAGACACGTTAAAAAATCGTGCCGCGAATTGGTCTATTTACTCAAGTTTTTCTTATTTGCGATGCTTTGTTTTACGAGCGTCGTCGCAAAGGTGAAAACCTTTACGCCATAAGCCGTAAAGCGCAGCGCGAGCGCGAGCGCGCGCGCGACGGCGTTAAAAGCATATACTCGTATCTTTTTATTACCTTCATCATTCAATTGATGGTGCCACTAAGAAAGTTAAGCTTATGCCCGCTTTATCACCTATATCGCGCTAAGGGACTCGCGCGACGTGGCCTTAATATACGGAGCTTAATTCCTCTCGGTCGTGAAAGCATCTCCTCTCTGTGAAAGATGCTCGCAACGTCTTACGCTCGGCGTCTTACGATGATGCGTATAATAAACGGTCGTAAAATATTGGCGATCGAACTCGCGAAATTGCGAATTTAATAAAATGACAAGAGTTTTTTCTTAGTCGCTAAGCTGCGTACGTTCATATATACACACAGCAACAGTGTAAATCGGTTTTTATTTTTCGATTTTCTAGCAGCGAGACGGAAACAGTCTCAAAAACGATATTTCATTTTTCGCTACTTTTACGAGATTATTATATTCCGCGTCAAATCATCCGAGATGAAAAACCAATCGCGGCGAAGGGGCAACGTCGCTCGGCTAAAAGCACAATAACTGGGCCGCGAATCGCGACGGACAAATCGCGTTACGACAATCGTTGCAGCGCGCGCCATGCGAGTCGCTTTTTCCTCTTTTGCGCCAAAGTTCCTCTTGATTGCCGGCAGTGATTCAATTGCTCGTACGGAAACACAGCCAGGACGCGCGCGCCGTCAGAGAGCAATCGCGTTAAAAAGCCTCGCCGTCGGGTTTGTCGTTCGAGAAAATGTGTTCCGTTACTTCCTTTTTTCACCCTTTCCCACAATCCCTCTCGCTCCTCGCTCGCTCACTCTCTCTTTCTCTCTCTCTCCTCTTTTGCCTTTCGCCGAATGTATTTTCGATCGGGGCTTTGCCCACGAAAAACGGCCAATGGAGTCGCAATTCGCCGCGTCGTTATCCAGAAGCCCGAGGGGGCACCTGATCACACATCTTTCCGCAGTGAAAACGGCAAAACGAGAACGAAAAATAATCGAAAAGAAGCGACAGCGAGGAAAATGTATTGCCGTTCAAATTGCTTTCGTCGCGCGCGCGAAAAAAAAAAAATTGTAGAGTTTGATACACCCTCCGCAACGGGGATCCGAGAGAGTTAAATTTTCAGATAAAATCAACATTTTTTTTGGTTGTTTTTTTTTCACGTTCACTAAAAAAATAGTAAAATATATACTGGAACACATATGGCCGAACGGAAAAGAACTATTTCCATTTCGAAGAGAAAAATCAAAGGAAAACAGTTTCTCGTCGCTGCGCGCGCGTTTCCCGAGAGATTTCGAAAAAACTAGGTCGATTTTCCTTCATATTCCTTTCTTTGATCTATGCGCGCTGCGGAAATCGCTGATCTCAGAGCTGTTTTCCGCGAGTTGCCGTTACACAAGGAACTTTGCGCGACACGACAAATCCAACCGTATGTCATCGCTGAATACAAACGTGGATCGCCACCGGTGGAGTTTAGATGGGAGCGCCGGTATGTTGGCGCAATTCAATGCGCTCCGAGATACACAAACGCTCGCGTTTCCCTACGGCGGATGTTCTGGTCCAGACAGACCGGGTCTGCTTTCCCACAGATGCGTATTTAGCAATCAGTGGCCAAGGAATCAATCCACCGCGTAAGCATTCCGGCAATTGAATTTGCAACGACTAACGATTCACACGCAATATCCTTTACACGCACGCTCCGATACTGTAAAATTCTTGTTTAAAAATCGATACAGGGTATATACGCGCTGATAAGTGCATTAACCATCTCAAACAACATTATTATATTCTCTTCTCTCTCTTTCCCGCTATTTTTTTCTGAGTTTTTTAAATAAAAATTGAAATTAACAAAATTGTTACTTTAAAAACAATATACAGATCTCTCGCAAAAAAATGTAATACAAAACAAATTTGATACAAAATATATAATAAAACGGAGAGAAAGGATGATGGATGATGGAATTAACTCTAAAATGATATAAAACTCCCATCTCCGCTAATATCAGCAATGTAACATAAATTTTCCACGCCATTTAGTGTCACTTCTGAGGTTAAAGTGCCAAGAGATGTGGCTGGCCCGATAAAACTGTCGTACGGTGCCAGTTACATGTCGGTTTGTAAGAAAAAAGAACGACGCGCGCTAGGATACGGCCCTCCCGTCCAAGTCCCTTCGTCGTTATTTCTTATTTGAACAGCCGAAGAGAGTTGGCTCTCGGTCGCGCGCGCGGAATTTCGAGGCGCGAGAAACGATCACACAATCATCGGGATTCGGGCGCGACCGTCAGGATAAGCGGAACGTGACGTTGGCGAAATGCACTCGCACGAAGGATAACCGCTTCGTTCAAAGCCGGATTCCACTCCGGCTACGATGCGTTTCGTCATGGATATATTCGATGCACTCGACGTCTGATCTCTGTCGCGATAATCCGCACAAATATTGTAGTATCAGAAACCATCGGCAACATGGTGACTTCTTTGTCCCGCCTCGAATCGCAAATAAAAAATGATCAAGTATTTTATTTATACATATATAGTACATAGTATATATTTTTATTAAACTTTACTGAGCTCCCAATTTAAAAGATATCGCTTGACTTTATTCTAATATACTTTCTGTTACTGTGTCGACAAAAAAAAAAAACGAAAATTCTTGAAATAGGATCGACCGATTGTGTTTCCGCGCGCGCGCGTGACATCTCGACGAATTCATCGGCGCGCGCAAACTGTACGGGGGCGCATTCATTACCATTCATCCCGGTACGGATACCGGCACGATATATAGCGTGTGCGCGCATTACTGTGCGGGTGGTGGAGAGGAGGCGGCCGAAGTTGTGCAGTTGCACACGCTATGCAGGGATAAGCGCACTTCGCTAACTTCTCTCCACCGCTTGGCCGCCGCCCGCCCTCTTACTTGGATTCCAGTCCAGACAAACAGGCTTGTGCTCTCTCACAGCTCGCGCGTTTCGCCAAGCAAGCACAACCGAGAGCGCGCGAGCGAGCGGGAGGGTGTTTGCGTATCCCGGCAACCCCCGGCGCGCACGAGAGGGTTCGGGCACCGCAAAGCTTGACTCTCTCTCTCTCACCGGGAAGGGTTGGTCTCTCTCGGTATAGATATATATATACAACCACCGTTGTGTACTACGCGACAACTGTTAAGTGCTGCAGCAATCCGGCATCGACGCCTCTTACACGGAATTACTGTTAAGCGGGAGCCGCTTCGCGCGTTTCCGCCCTCAACTGATTAGTCTCCGCGATTCAACGGGAATATCTCTGCTGTGGTGCGCGAGGCCGCCAGGGAGA
Source organism: Pseudomyrmex pallidus (assembly GCA_014825455.1). Classification (NCBI taxonomy): domain Eukaryota; kingdom Metazoa; phylum Arthropoda; class Insecta; order Hymenoptera; family Formicidae; genus Pseudomyrmex; species Pseudomyrmex pallidus. The sequence goes on from QVNV01002599.1 coordinate 21,943, forward strand.
GAGAAAGAGAGAGAGAGAGAAAATCGAGAATTTCACGAAGGGGTTGAGCTTCGTCGTCGGTCAGGAACGCGCTGGAAGACGGTCGAGGAGTGTCAACGACTCGGCCGTTGGACGTTGAGAGGGCACGTCGACCGAGAGGAATTTTGGAATTCGAGTAATGAGGAATCGTTTGTAACACTTACTCCCCGCTCTCACGACCTGAATTCCTTCGTATTTGTCTTGCACGAATTCGAAGCGATTTTCACGGGGCGTTTTGGCAGTCATCGCAATGACGATCAAAAGTGATATTGATTTCAATTATAAATGTGCGTAATATTTCACACATACGCAAATAATCTGCCAAGTAAAATAATTGAAACGTGTTACAGCAAATTGAATATAAAAAAATAAGTTTTTTTTAAAAGTGAATTAGATATGTTGTATTTTTCATTTATCCTCGTCACACACGTCAAATAAACAACATAAAATATAAATAAATTAAACGCATAACTGAGCGAAAATAAAGCGCATTATTTTTTCAACAAAATAAAAAAATATAAAATTTAAAAATTGAACTAAAACACAAAGACGGAATTCGAACTAAAGTGCGATCTGTCCGTTGAATTTACTAAACATATCGAAATCAAATGGACCATCGAAACTCTCGAATGTTTTCGATGGACAGAAGGCAGAAACAGAGACCTCAGCGTTTCAATATATATACGTGTTATCGAGAAATATGCGGAAAGAGAGAGAGAGAGAAAGAGAGAGCTCGATCTCAATTATGTATTCATAGCTGGGCAGGGTATAACGCGCACGAGGGTGGCGGCGCAGAAGTCAATAGAAATGAAATATCAAGGCTAGATCTCGCTCCGCCGCGATCGCGTCGCTTCTCCCCCTCCCAATCCTCTCCAATATGGGATCTAAAGTGTTTTTCGATATCTCGAAAAATTCCAGCTCGCGCTACTACTACTACCACCAGCCCCTTTTCGTCTTGGTTTTATTTCTTCGCTCCCTCGAAGCGGGCGCAAGGCCGATTGCATGCGCACCGGTAATATAACTACCTCCTCGGGCGCGTATCTCACCGGCAAAAATCGGTGGTGGACCTGAACGCTCCGCCTCGAAGAAATACAATCGTAACGTCGAATATTTCTCACGTACCGATACGATACGCGGACCGGTAGGTATCACATGGCGGTAAATATTCATTCGAAAATTCTTCATTCATAATAGACGCAGCTATAGCGCAAACCGGTTGCGAAATATCTCTCTGATATCTTTCAATAAAAAAAACGAATAATATTAAAATACAGTATTGTGCAGAAAAACAATAAAACTTTTCCGCATTATTCCATTTATATTTTCCGATCAAAAGAATTCTTATTGCCACGTGTACGAGCGTCGCGAATTTGCACAAGAATTTCCTCTCGAGTCTTTTTCTTTTTTTTTTTTTTTAGTTGTTGCCGCAAAGTAGATTCGCAAATAAACTTATCGTTCTTGGCGATGTTAAGGAGCTTAGAGAGGAGAGAGAAAGAGACGTGCGCGCAACTCCAAGCCGAGCTATCGAGGGACTTCGATCTCCCGTCGACTTGAATATGAGATTACAAGTACACGGCTCTTCGATCGGCATTATCCGCATTTTGTGTAACAGATGAGACGCGCGAGGCAACAATGTTGTTCGGCATGCGTGTATGTGCCGGTTCTCTCTTGAGCAGAGAGAGAGAGATCGGAACCGAGGCGCACGGGCAACCGCAAAGGCGCACGTGGCGCGATTCCGCTTCGGCGTTCTCACGTAACGACGCGAGTTCCTCCGAAGGAAGGAAGGAAGGTGGTCATCCACCTTCCATTGTTAGGCCATTTAGATATATTTCATCGGGAGGGACGTGCACGGAAGGAACGTAGAGACGCTCTTTCTCTCTTCCCTCCTGATAGCGGCGGTGCGTCGAGAATGTATGCATCATGCAAGGAGCCCCGCACAATCGATGCATTAAACAACCCTTTCGCATTCAAATCTGATGCGCGGCCCATCCCCGTTCCTTCGGCGAAGCCTCCCGTCGTAGTTTTCTCAATCTATTATCGGGACTTACCGCACGTTCGCGGGATGATTTGTATGTGTGGCGCGAGCATCGATAAATCAGGAGAAGGACGTAATTGACGACTTTGCGCTTAAAGCGGTCTATTAACCGTAACTCAATGTCGCAAAAGTCGAAGGGCGGAAATAATGTACGTGAGATAATGGAAATTGCATTTACACGTTTTGATATGTATATACATATTAATGTATATAATATACGCTGATATTTATATACATATGTATTTGGTTTTGTGATTCACGAGAGATATAAAACGCGCGCAACCGAGTTGTAATTGCCGAATAAAAATACGACGTTATATTAATAACTGCGCATTAATGTCTCCGTCGTCGGCGAAAAGCAGCGCAAATGTTTTGCCTCGCAAATGGAAAGGAGCAGGGAACGACGGGAGAAGGCTCGAGTTTTCTCGTACGAACGCCTCTTAAATTATAAAGCAGAGACAAATGAAGCTGCGAAGTCTTATGTGCGCGGACTTACCGTTAGGTGGGAACTCGTAGAAGAACGCAGATCTCGGGCTCAGACAACTGGAACAGAGGAAAATTACGGTTAAAATATGCTAACAATTAAAAGGACTTGGCGGACCGCCCGCTCGATGTCTACGCGCTTTTCCGCTCCGTTTCGCTCCCCGTTTTCATCCCGCGTGCGCGCGCGCGCGCAGCGATATTTCGCCGCGGTTCACGACGCGCCGCTGAATTTTCGGACACACAGATCCACCGGACGATCGCGTCAAAGTGACAAGCATCGATATTAAACGTAATGTACTGATCCGCTCGTTGGGAAATTTAATACTTCCTTTGATACTCGAAATGAATCATGACGCGCGCAAGCGCATCTCGATATCATTACCGCGCTGATAATGAATTTACTAGTGTTTGCCGAGTTAATTTCAATTTAATTAGTATGTAATACGTATTATAGCGCGATTTGGCTTTTCGCTCGATTTTAACGCAGCCAATTGTGTAATGCGCAAAATAACGTTACGTTACGATTACGTTAGATCGTTAGCGTAAATCGCTCGCGGAGTATCCGCCTGGCTTTCGAAGGGATTATTTTCCATGAGACACAGAGAGCAAACGATGAACGAAATAAAAATATTTGGCACACAATGTAAAAAATACATGATGTACAAATTATCTGTTTCTCTAATTAAAGATAATGCAAGATGGACAATGTTGAAAATGATTTGAAAATGAATTTTTGCGTCGGGAAATTTGGTGCCATTTTTAATTTAAAAAAATAATAATTTTGCGTCATCAACAGCAATGGAAGACCAAGATGTTTCTCTCATTTATACGCCTTTTAAATCGTCTCTCATATAATTCTGTTTTTTTTTATCACGCGCTTTTGTGTGAACTATCATACGCGAAACAAGAGATCAAAGTGAATTTACACCACAACGGGCATTTAATTGACTAACAATTACGAACGTTGAGCAGTCGATCCGTACGCGACGAGCCGCTTCCGGAATGCAAATGTGTATGTGTCCCTGTCGAAACTGTGTAAGGACACAAAGGGACAAGTGGAGAGAAGAGAAAGAGAGAGAGAGAGAGAGCGCAATAGAGAAGAGCGGAGAATACAACAGAATACATTTAGCGTTATTTGTTAAACGCGTTAACTGATTTACCGTATTGATAAGCGCGCGTCGCTTTTTATTGCAAATAAAAAATAATAATAAAAACAAATTGCACATTTTTGTTTTATCTTATCTAGGATAATTTAAGAGTTGTTGCTCCGCTCATTGTCTCTGCAATTTCTGAAATGCGAGCAGTAATTACGCAAAATTCAAATAACGCATAATAGCTTCTCATTTGGCAGCGCAAACGAACAGGTAAACTAAACTGCGATACAGCTGCGGGAACACGTGAAGCCTTCGTGTTCTCGTGACGATGTGTACTTCGAAACATTCTAAATATTCATCCCGAGCAGAGAGAGAGAGAGAGAGAGACGCGCGGCCCGATCTCTTACGATAGATCACGACCGGAATGCGCGCGCGCTAATCGTCTTATAGTCGATCCGACCGTTCTCGATTCTATCGTCCCACAAAGCGATCCGACGCACGGGAAGACGAGGAGAGAAATGTCCCCGAGTATGCCGTGTTCAATGACGCTCTGTGTAGACAGCAAAATGGTTCCGGAGAACGCGGTAACGTGGAGAGGGAGAGAGGAAACGCGGCCTGGCAATTCACGTGCCAGAGAATCGGTAATAGATAGCGCGTCATTGCCTCAACGTACCTACCTTCGCCGATACACCGGCGCCGTAATACTAACCGCATACTAATAGGGGTCCTTTGACGAAAAGCTAACATCTCGCCGGGTAAACCACGTCGCAATTCCGGTCGGACCACTCCCGATCTCAGAGCGGCGCGCGATACAGGTCTCTTCACCACCTCTCGACGCCGACTCTACAGTCGTCCGGAATCGATTGCCTTGAGTGGTCCTTTTCTCATAAATCGATTCGCGATAGATTTTACTGACATGGTGTCGATACTTCCTAGAGAATTCGAAATTATCTTCTTCTTTTTCCGGTTAGCGATCGATTGATAGCAAGAGACGAAAGATGATATATGTTTCTCTTTCTCTTCGACTTTTAGGCTGCGTTCCAGCGCTATTGTGTCATTCTATCTTTGTTTTACATCAATGAGCGGTAAAGATAGAGTGATACATTCTCCGAACGCAATCTTAAAGTGAAGATAATTCTACGAGTTGCACACAGTCACTCAAGAATCGAGAAAAAACGAGAAATCATCAATAGTAAGGGAAACTATTAGTCCATCCATAACGGAGAAATCGAAATTGTAAGCTTGAAATTACTGGAGGTTTACTTATAACGACGTTTAATGTCACAACAGTTACTGTCTCCTTCGAGAAGTCAGTATCGATACACGTAAGTACCTGTATACATTTTCGCGCGAGGAAAACATAGGTTATACGTGATCCCGAAGAAACATACAAGACGTGATTTCGGTGTGTTTTACATATAATAATACCGCAGTATTATCGCATTAATTTTAAATGCTACGCTCGAAAATTCCACTCGCACAGTAAGAAAACTTTTATTCTTTCCGATAGCTATAATTTCGAGCAAATCAAAGACTACTTATCTGATTGATGATTCTTGAAAATATCGGTACCACGACGTCAATCAATCACACAAACAATCGCGGAACTGATAGCATGGAATATTCAACCACCAGAAATGTAGCCATGGTAGGAGCAGATCTTGTACATGTGTCATATTTCGCAATATTATATCTGTGCCAGATAACGTAACATTCTTTGTGTAGTTACTAAGACGAAATTGCAAGTATTTTCTTCTCTCCTCCTCTCTTTCTCATCTTCCTTCCCTTTCAACACATATATATATATATGTAATTTTACTTTTATAATTACCCGAAAATTAACTAGAAAACTAAATTACAGTTGCACAATTGCAAGTAGTAAGTAAAAATGTATTATTTGACACACATACACAAAATAAAGTGTTCTAAATTTTTTTACACATAATAAAAACATTTGCTAAAAAAAAACTATGATGAGGTAATATATATTTCATGCATAAATGCATATTATATACTACTTATATTGCATATGTGATGTTATAGTAAAAATAAGAAGAGAGAAGAATTTTCTTAGCCACAATAATCACTAACTATATTCGATGATTACATTCTTTTAGGCAAAAGAATATTTGATGTTTACGCCTAGAATGACGAAAATGAAATTATTACAATTATGGAAATTAAGAAAATTAAGCGATCATTTGGATGTAAAACTTTATCTCATAAAATGCTTTATACCACAAGCAAAAGTTATAATGGCTAGTCAATCGTCGAATTATGCCAAGGTAGTATATAAATATGTAATATATAAATAATTTAATAAAATATTTGTGTTGTGCACGCCAACAGATTTTGCATCACTAATGTAACAAACCGTATTTTATTGCGCATTTTTATGCCAATTTAAAAGACTAACAAAGAGCATATTTGTAGGACAAAATATTAGATATTATTGCAAGTATCTGCCACATTGACGAAGCTATTGAAATGATAAGCAAAGATTCAGAATTGGTTCGAATAATTCTTCGTTCCTTTGGTACGTGCAATAACAATATCCGGTTACAAATAACGCTCTTCAAGCTTCTTCAGTTAATAGCGTGCGAGATCCAATCACATCCCGAATCAAAATGGACTCTGTACTTAAAAAATGGTTCTTATTTTGTTGCACCTAATATAATTGCCATTTTAAAAAAAACGAAGACAGGTACCCACTTTAACACGCAGTATTTAGTTTAAAATCATAAACAATTTTGTATCATTTTCTGATCGTACGTGCAAGTAATTAATGAACGTTTTGTAGTAAAAGTAATAATAGACGGAATAG
>QVNV01002600.1:0-84565 GCA_014825455.1 Pseudomyrmex pallidus
AGGCCGTGTGAACATCTTTCATCTGTATTTTGTAAAAAATAATTTAATCATGCTAATAATTCCAAACATGTTCAATTGGCAAAAGTTTCGTTGTAACAACACATTTTGTGCAATTTGCATGCACTTATAAATATACAAGGTATGAACATACATTTAAATATTAATTTATATTTAAATATATATATATATAAATTACGTTAAACACGACACAAAATATTTGGAACGAGATATTAAATATTAAATATAATACTATACATTAGCACATTCAAAGTGATGCAAAATATATATCCGTGTTATTTTCAAGCACCTATAAAATATATATGCAAGAAAATATAAAGTATTGCATCTTGCAACATCTTGATTTATCCTATCAATAAATATATATTATTTTTATTTTAGTTAGATAATCCATCAGTCTTAATCAAGTAACGGATCACTGTTTAAAGTTTCGAAATATGGAACAACAGACTGTTTTGTACTTTGACGGTTTTGATTGCCGCACACTGCGCAATTTGCACTAGATCGTTATTTTCTGCAGAAATATCTGCAGCGATCGCTGTTACTTAAAACGCGAGATTTTTTTTAATTAACATTGTATAATTCTCTTTTTAATTTGAGATTCGCGTTTCATTTATAGACATTTATGCTTTTACTCTGTTAGTTTTTTTTTTTATAAATTTTGATTTATGAAAAAGAAATAAATCCAAAATTTATGAAAAAATGTGAAACACATACTGTTGCTACATCGATATTTTACTCAAGTAATTTTAATCAATATATTAATGAACTACAAAACACACATAATAAAATGCCCTATCCACACATCATACGAAAGCATAGAGCACGACGATGTTACTGGCCACACACGTTGTGACAAATAAATCAAATAAATAATCCTATGTGAGTAAATTAAAAAAATAGAATAATTTTTTGAGATTTGGCAATATCTCCGCCTGACTTAAAGACACATATAGATGAAAAATAATATTCCATTTAGCATGCCAACAAAATAGTTTATCTGTATCCTCGAACGTTCGCGCAGCCTGAAATATATATACCAAAGTGAAAATATGAAGATTACAGTGTCAACAAAATTTTTTATCGCGCACTATGTGATTGTGTCTCTTGATCAAAACTATATTTGATGCATCAGATTTTGTAAGGGTGTATCTAGCTTTAAATCAATTGATACGCTTTGATGTAAAACATTGCGTTTAAATTGTTTTTGGGAATGAAATAGGTAAATCTTACCTTTGCTTGGAAGGGCTGAAAGGGGACGGTGGATTGACGCCGGGTATACTGCTGTCCTTGTAGAGAATGAACCAAGTGAAGCTCGTCATCACAAGTCCGCTCATCGTCGCCTTCAACAGCCAGTTGTATCGTCCGTAAACCGAGACTAGAGTGTCAGCAGCTGTTTCTGCATACTGACCACTGACGTTCAAGAACCTATCCGCTGACAATTGTTTCACGTCTACTTTGGATAGAACGGACATACTCGGTATTGTATCGTACATCTGAGTAACCGACGGCATAGGGTATCGATTGCTGATCTGCCACGGCATGAGTTTCCCTAAGGGCAGATCACGAGAAACTCACATCAGCCAACATAAATCTCTGGTCGTGCATAGAGAGATTTCGTAAAAAAAAATCATCATTTTTTTCGATTCTCATCTTTGATTCGTCACGACCGATGACACAAAGAGATGCTTTTTCGAGTGATGAGACCGCGGCCTTCGTAAATGCGGTCACGGGCGATGCGGATTTTGCGTTACAAACGCACGCCGAAGTTCTCTCCGAAGGAAAAGATCACGTCGGAATGTATCATATATCCAAATAGGCCACGTGTAAAAATATACTCGAGAATAACTCGAGAGCGCTATGTTGCACCGTGTACACGTTAATGCGTGCTCGTAAATCGCGTGTTTAAATTTCGCCTCAGGAATGCAATACAAAAACAAAAAAATTGCCAGAAAAAATCCTCGTCTTTATAATAATGTTTTAACTAACACACATAAGCATGAAGTGATCACGTTGTTACATGTGAGATGTTCTTTTTTTTAAGAAGACACACAAACTTCTACATGAAATTAATTAATTTTATGAAAAGCAACAGGTGTCAATTCAGCTTTCATTAAATAAATGATGGATTATCTTAGCGTTAGACTGTTGTATTATTGCGTGAAGTGTGTGTGTAAGTATGTTAATGGTTAACATAATATCAAGAAACAAAGATTTTATTGATAACAATTAGAACATAACAATTCGAAACGCAAAAAGATCCCCTACAGAATGCCGTGTAAATATTTCTAAATATATCAAATGTATTTTTCCAGTTATACACATTTCTATTTTTTTTTACTTGCGCGATTAACATAAATGTAAGATGTACATTCCAATACAAAATTAACTATTCAATTATGTATAAATAAAATATGCACTTACATAGTTTAGAGAAAAAAAAGCAAATTATAGGCAGCACAGCTGAGAACAATGACACGCATTGGTGGAGAAAATGCGATTACAAATATAAGAAGTTAATCTCATCTCGATATATACAATTATTATCATAAATTTGTACGGTGACCTTGACGTAACGCAATTTTGTGCGTGCATACACACACCCACACACAAGTTCTTTTATCGAAACGAAAATAAAACTTGCGTGTGTTTGACATGACAGTTCAACCTGAAAGTTTACGTTCTATCCATGCGACGATCTTACTATACGAAAATGATTCTTCTTTTGTGGAAACGATTCAGATCGCTGGGAAGAGCCCTTTTAACAAAAATCAAAACAAAAAGCATGCGTTTAATAGTCATCGTCTAACCTCAACGAACGCCGCCTTGTACAAAGACGACGACTTGCATCGACCATCGTTTCACAGAAATTCAAATGAGAAATTAAAATTATTAAAAATAACGCGAGTCACATTTGCTCACCGTAATTTATGCAGAACTTCCACAGAACCATTGAGACTGACAGCGTTAAAAACGTGAGGCTGACCGTCGACTCGCTCACGCGAAGTTTCGTCCAAAACCGCATCGTTGATGTCTCCTTTCCGTTCTCGGCGAACTTGCTGTTGCCGTTTGTCAGCAACGTCGTCTCGTTCCTCCGACCTAGTATCGTCGTCGTCGTCGTCGTCTCCATCGTTCGGCGTGTGTTGTCGATCGAGCGCGCAAGAAACACACATACGTTACGATCTAACGTCGTTCTCGTCGCGCAACTGACAAGCTCAATTGCCGCTTCTAGTCGGGTTTCCAAAAATAAGAGTGATCGTGTGTTGTGTACACAACATACACACGCTTCTCTTTGACGGACACGAGCAGCGCACATGCGCGTTCCTCTCAGCAGGAACGTACGTACACGTTAGAGAAGTGTCACGTAGCCTGACTATTCGTCCGGCTTTTCTATTAGACGCGAATTCTTTTACTTTTCTCGGAGAAGCGGAAGACTTGTCTGACCACGTGGCGTGTAGTCACATCTTGATATGACGTTAAGTATTTTGCGTAACTTGCGCTAGTTTCCGATGTTTCTTTTTCATTTATATTTCTGCCAGATTCTACTCAATCATGATGCATAAATACAACTAAAAAATAAGAAATGTTGGTGACACTTGATCTAATAAAGTGAAAATGAGAAGTATGCGAGAATTCTGTACGTGCGTACACTCGAATGTGCAGCGATCGATATGTTGTACGATTTAAACATCCATCGAATCGATTCAAAAACACGGAGCCCACCTCCGGAATCCTGCTCCGCTATCTACGGAGTTGGGGTTGCGGAGTATCCGGACACCTTCATTGTCCAATCAGAATGAGCGAAGGTGGGGTAGAGAGACGCGAGGGATCCGAAGATGACCGCATTTGCCGTTCGCTCGACTCCTCGAGGAATCGAGATAGAGAAGTCGGCCGTCGACGAAACACGCGCGCCAGTGTTTGCGGTAAAGTTCTCGCGGTCAATAATAGCTTCGACTCGTCGCGTGCGTTACGTGCACAAAGGAGATGGCGAACCACGACGACGTCGGCATCGGCGACTTCGTGTTGCTGGACGAGATCACCGTCGAGCGTGTAGTGGAGAATCTTAAGACGAGGTACGCCGGGCATACAAATCGTCCCGCCCTGTTCGGAGGTAACCCGGCTTTGAAGTTTGCGGAATCGCGGACGCGATGACAGGTGGACGGCGGCGGGGAGCGTTCGTCCGCGCGCACGCGTCGCGATTCCTCGGTTCGCCGCTACGTTCGCGAGAGGGCGTGGCTTGTGCGTCAGCAGGTGGTCGCTCGTACTGATAGTAAAAGGATTGTAGGTAGATCAGAAAGAGAGAGAGAAAGAGAGAGAAAGAAAGATAAAATGGATATAAATGAGAGATACACATAACTGAGATAAAAAATTATGTACATATGTTTTTCCACATTTCTAAAATCAAATCCGACAAAAAAGAGCATCAAAAAATGTATAATAATATATATAATATGTATAAACCGTGTAACGTGTATAACATTATGTATAAGATACATATAATTTGCCGCTTTAAAAACAAAGACAAGAAATTATAAATATTGATTAATGTTTGTTACAATTTTTCAATTTTCTTTCTCTTTGTTCCAAAAAAAAAAGGTATATAAAGAGCGAGACAATTAATTACACAGTTGACCTTGTTCTGTGCTAATACAAAAAATTTGATATAATCCCGTTACAGAAATGCGCATCTGAAATGACTTTATTTTAGAGGAAGATAACAAAAGGAAATGTGAAGTAATGTATCTCTCTGCTGAGCCTTCCGCTTCTCTCTTATCTCTTTTACGTGTTTTAATACAAAAACATGAAAAACTCCGTCATTGTGTTTTCCTCTGATTACGTGCGATGATGATGTGTCACGAATTCTAATTTGTTACGCCGACGGTGAAGACAAGACATCCGAGGCTACATTTCTCAACGGAAACAACCTTCGTCGGTTAATCTCGGTCAATGATAATCCGAGGATCTATTTCAGAATCTGCAAACACTGTTATTTCTTTTCCAAATTACACGGAGGTGTGCGCGAAGAAGAAAAATTAACTGCAATTAGCGCCATTTAGCGTCGATGCAATCGCACCTCATTGCTGTCATTTGAGATCCAATTGTAGACATTGTGGGTTCGGTGCAATTTCCGTACCGGTCTACTTGTAGATGACAAATTTATATCTTGTAATATGCGCGTGTACCTGTTGCACATGTGATTACGTGTATCGCTTTGCGGTGGAAAAGTGCATTACTCACACGTAACGCGTGTACGTTGTACATACATACGCCGCAAATATCAGAGAAAACCGCACAGAGAAAGAGAGAGAGATAAAATTAATAATGTAATCAAGGCTAAAAGACAGACATTAATTCTAGAACCCATATATGTTGGTAACAATTTTATAAATTTTTCATATACTTGAATTATTTTTTCTCATTATTTAATTTAATCGTGTAATTTTTTAAAAATAGAAAACATGTGTTCTCTTCAGAGAGAAACTAGAACAAAAATTTTACGCAGCGAGAGAGAGCGCGGCTTTCTCTAAGTACTAATTCTGAAAATTGATAAAATTTGTATCTTATAAAAAAAAAATATATACACGCTCTCTGGATACGCTTGCAAGCACCGAAGGTTGACGATACTCACACGCGCGTGACGCATTTTCTCGAGAAATGTATATTCATGAGGAAAGATGAATGACGCTCTGATTCATCGTGCGCTCGCAGACGCGTTATGGGCACGCATACGGAAAATCTCGATTAGATATTTACTTTTTTATTAGATCGCGTTAAAAGATCAATTAAGCAGAAATATCCGATAAAGACATTTTTAATTAGATACGTTTGATTAGATACGTGTAGGTATAGGATTTTTTTAGATAGAGGAAAACAATCATACGAAAAAAATAAAATAACGAGTGAGATATAACATCGAAAAACAATTGTAACATAAAGTGCGATTTTTAGTGATAAACTAAATAATTTCGATGAGATCCAAAAACAAAATTCGATTGTTGCATAAATCTCATTTATAAAAAGCAAATTTTCTAAAAAGGGACAACGTACTGTTTACTTCTCGAATGTTTCAACGTTATCTAATCTACAGAAAGTATTTTCTTTAGGTAGAGAACTATCGTGTAACTTTTTGTTTCTGCTCGCAGCGTGTCGTAATGCGTGCGTAACTGTCCACGTGTTATTCTACTTCGATATATATTTTGTCTGCTCATTTCTTACACCATACAGATTTCAAACAGGTTCGCCGGATACTTTTTCCGTGTGCTTCTACGGAACTAATGACCGCCACCCTCGTGCCATTCGCATATTGATCGGCAACTTTCACGAAAATGGGGTACAAGAAAATGCACACACGCGACGTGAGATAAAAGATTTCACAGCTATATTTAGCGTTAAATTATTCGAAAGGTGAACTGAATTGTTTGTCTAAATCTTACAATTAGTGAAATATGTTTTGTCTTATGGAACCTGAGAGATTATTTTGACCAATTTTAACACCGCCAATTCACGTTGATACATCGTATCCGACGCCAACGCGAGACAAGCGGCAATGCTCGAACAGCGTTCGCAGAGAAAAGACGCGTATCTTAGGACACACGCCTTGAATATTATGCGGCTCGCGTAATCCTTATCGGGTTGGCGATGAGTCATCGTCATTTTCAAGTATGGATTGTACGGATTTCTCGTCATGTGCGGAGCCGCGCACGCGATTATCATAATTAATTAAGTAACATGACAAGTATTGTGCATTTTGCGGTAAAATATGTTTCAATAATAATGTTTTAATAATAATTTTTGAACAATTAAATATAGAACTGTTTTGAAATTTTATTTTGAACTTTTTAAAAACCTATTTTTTTTAAGAGAGAAAGTGTTATTTATCTCTTGTTTTCACCTCACTGAGGTTTGATACTTTGTATAAGTCAAATATACGAACTGAGAAACAGACAAAACTAATTATCGTGTACATTGGATGTCATTAACTTCAAGTGACTCATATATATATCGGCAATCTCTTCGAGTCGATTGTCAAGACGATAAATCTTATCTTCGTGGAAAGCTGAAAAAGAAAGATCGTGAAAAGACCAAGTTGTTGAAGTTGTCGTGAAACATAAAGCTAAACGTGAAATTTTCTGACCTGAGAGAAAATACTTTGTGCATTATGTCACATGTATCTTTTGCGCGTACGTGTGTGTGTACACCTCTAATATAAGATATTAAGAGTAGGCGCACATTGTACGTTTTAATGTAAGAGGATTATTACCTCGTCTCGAAGAAGAAAACTATTTGTTTTAACAAAATTCTTGTTCTCACTTATTTACTTTACTTTCATGTTTTTTCTTTTCTGCACTGTTTGCAGATTTAATGGAGGAAAGATTTACACGTACATCGGCGAGGTTTGCGTGAGTGTGAATCCTTACAGAAGCATCAATATCTACGATGCGCAGTACATTAATAAATACAAAGGTATAGTCAAAATACGCACATGTGCGCTCTGAAGTATTATTACACGCAATTGCTTTTAAACTCTTTAAGAAAATAATTTTCGAAAATGATTTCGGATTTTCTTTGATTTTTGAAATCTTCTCTTAATTCTGAATTCTTCTTTTCAGGCAGAGAACTGTTCGAAAATCCGCCGCACATCTTCGCGATCGCCGATGCGGTGCATAAAGAGATGAAGCAACAGGGCAGGGACACGTGCATAGTGATAAGCGGGGAATCCGGATCCGGGAAAACGGAAGCCAGCAAAATCATCATGAAGTACATCGCCGCTGTGACGAATTTGAGCGGTCAGCAAGAGATCGAGAGGTACACAAATCGTGACTCAAGAAACAAAATGACAATTTCGTTATCAGCTCTCGCTATCTAATCTGTCTTAAGCGAATCTGAGCGATAAGATTGACTCTAATGTATTTAAAAAAAGATAGAAACAATTATTGTGGAATCGTTAATTACATAACGTTCTTAATGCGCGAACTGTTATTAATAAAATATTAAGAACATTTCTCCTTTTGCAACACAAGCAAGCAACGAAGTACGAAGCGTTTATCTCACATTCTTTTAGGGTGAAGAATATTCTCATTCAATCCAACTCGATACTGGAAGCGTTCGGCAATGCCAAGACGAATCGGAACGACAACTCGTCGCGATTCGGAAAGTACATGGACATCAATTTCGACTTCAAGGGAGATCCCGTAGGCGGCCACGTGACCAATTATCTTCTCGAGAAATCGCGGGTGGTTTATCAGCAGAAAGGAGAGCGCAACTTTCACTGCTTCTATCAGGTAGGTTCGCTCGCTCGCACCTGCTCGATAAATGTCTTGCGTAATGTTCTGACGCGGTTGTATTAGAAGTTATTATAGAGATTGGTTATGCAAAATATACACGTCTAACGAGACAATTCCGCGCGCTTAATTATTAGTTACTGAGTGGCTGCAGCGAAGCCGAATTGAACAAGTTGCGGCTGGTCCGCGACCCGGCCGCTTACTACTTCGTCGGAAATGAGAACAACAATAAAACTACCACTTCCGACCGAAGCGATTACAAAACCGTCAACACCGCCATGGGAACCCTCGGATTCTCCTCGAACGAAACGCAGACCGTGTGGAACGTCGTCGCCGGCATTCTGCACCTGGTAATTAGCGTAATCGCTGTAACATAACCGGAATACCTTCTTGACGTTTCTTAATCATTTGTTGTTTGTTTTCAGGGTAACATCACTTTTAGACTGAACGACGACAAGCTTCTGATTGAAAACAAAAGTGCTTTAAACGACACCGCCAACTTGCTGTCCATCAGTCCGAAAGAATTGAGCACCGCTCTTTCGCAGAGAATTATAGCGGCGGGCGGTGAGGTCATGCAGAAGAATCACACTCTGATAGAAGCCGAGTACGGTCGAGACGCATTGGCGAAGGTATACGTTAAAGGCGCGCTCGTCTGGATTTATTTTCTTGACGATTGCGACATTTTCCACGATGTGTTCGTCGGGTATTGAAAGAGATCTTTGTGAATCTTTCAGGCTGTGTACGAGCGATTGTTCACATGGATAGTATCGCGCGTCAACGGCTCGATCAATGTGAACGACAGCGATAACGTGAAGAGATACGGAACGTTGATCGGCGTGCTCGATATCTACGGTTTTGAAATATTTGACGCGAATAGCTTCGAGCAGTTTTGCATCAATTATTGTAATGAAAAACTGCAACAACTTTTTATTGGTGAGTGTGTAAACACTTTTAAATCGAAGACACGCGAAAGATTGTTGCAAATATGATTGTAAATATTCTATGTCGCAGAATTGGTCCTGAAGCAAGAACAGGAAGAGTATCAGCGGGAGGGAATAGCCTGGCAAAATATTGAATATTTTAACAATCAGATCATCTGCGACTTGGTCGAGCAAGCTCACAAAGGAATCATCGCGATTATGGACGAGGCCTGTCTCAACGTTGGAAAAGTCACAGACGAGGTAATTAGAAGATATGAATTGAGCCACGAAATATTCTAGTAGCGATTAAAAAATCAAAAATAGCGGAAAAAAATGGCTTTCTCTAGATGCTACTCAACGCAATGGACAAGAAATTAGCGGACCATAAACACTATACTTCTCGACAATTAAAGCCTATGGATAAAGAACTGGAGCATAGAACAGAGTTCAAGATCAAGCATTACGCCGGCGATGTGATTTACAATATTAACGGTTTCCTCGATAAGAACAAAGACACGCTCTTCCAAGACTTCAAACGTTTGCTGTACAATAGCAGTAATTCAATAATTAGCAAAATGTGGCCGGAAGGAGCGCAGAATATTTTAAAGGTACGAATATATGTTTACATTTAATTTTGTAATTTACGCGAGATTTTTATTCATGTAATATGAGAAACGTATATATGTAATCTATTCTTTTAGACGACAAAAAGACCTTTAACTGCCGGTACGTTGTTCCGTAATTCTATGATCGCGCTGGTGAAGAATCTGACGAGCAAAGAACCGTTTTACGTCAGATGCATAAAGCCCAATGAAGTAAAATCTCCGGTTGTGTTCGACAACGAGAGGGTTAATCATCAAGTGAGATACTTGGGACTCGTGGAAAACATATTAGTCAGACGAGCTGGCTTTGTCTATAGACAGCGATACGACAGATTTTTGAAACGGTATATTCTAAATCCGAGAAGCGCTTGGAAAACTACTTAATTGTATAAGCATTTGAAATCTATGAATTGATTTAATGTTTTCAGATACAAAATGATATCGCAGTACACGTGGCCGAACTTCCGCGGTGGAAGCGACAAGGACGGAGTACGCACCTTGATGGAAGAGAAAGGTTTCTCGCATGACGTTAAATACGGCCACACAAAAATATTCATTCGCTCGCCGCAAACTCTGTTCGCGTTGGAAAAGGTTAATTGATCTATAAATGACGTAATCCGTTTCTACACACGACAATGTTCGTGACTGATATTGATTTGCCGTGTCGCTTATCTCGCTTGCAGGCCCGCAGCGATTTGATACCGGGCATCGTGACTTTGCTGCAAAAACAATGGCGCGGATATCTCTGTCGTCAAAGGTACAAGAAAATGAAGGCCGCGTTGGTTCTGATTGAGCATTACAGAAGATACAAACGACGCGCTTACATCGTCGAGCTCGAGCGAACGTTCAAAAACGCCAAGAAGATGCGCGGTTACGGCAAGCACTTACCGTGGCCGCGCGAGAATTTTGCCATACGAAACGTGATACCCGCTTTGAAGAATATGTACGGAAGATGGCGGGCGTGGATGGTGCTCAAAGTGATTCCTCGGGAAGACTGGCCGCAGCTTCGTTTGAAAGTACGTGTGTCTCTTTCTATTTTGTAAAATTACATTGCGGATTTAATATAAAATACTCGATCTCACAGATAGCAGCGGTTACCGTATTGCGTTCGAAACGACCCTATTGGGGTCAGGACCGTCGTTGGGAAGGAAACTACTTGTCCAAGTCGGACGAGAATCCGCAGAGCGATGTCTTCAATTCTTCAATAAACAATCTTCGGAACACGGATCACTTCAAAACTGTTATGTTCAGCGCATTTATTAAGAAGACAAACAGGTTTTTTTTTCTCATTATTGATAATCTTGTCAATCTCATGATGAACAACATAACGTAACGCGCGGTCAAAATGACGCAGGTTTAATAAGCCGGGAGATCGCGTTCTGGTTGTAACGGAACATGCGGTGTACAAATTGGACAGAGTGAAGTTTAAAAGCATGAAGAAGGGCATGCCGATAGCGGAGATTACCGGACTGAGCGTTTCGCCCGGCAAGGATCAGCTTATTACGATTCATTCAAATCGCGGAAACGATTTCGTTCTGTCAATCACCGCCAAGGACGATAGAATCGGGGAACTAGTCGGTATACTGAGCAATCGATACTATCAGTAAGTATCGATATACGTTAGGATCAAAATTAAAAAACTGTAAAAGCTGCGAATTATACAACATTCTATTTCTACTGACAGACTGCGCGGTGCCGATCTACATGTGACAGTAGACTCCAAGTTTAAGTGCATGCTGGGCAACAAGAGCAAACTATTGCGAATCGAGACGGCGCCTGATGTGAGCGAACCCACGTTCAAGAAAGCTGGCAACGAAATCATTTACGCGATTCCGTCATCGGTAAGTATCATTGATGGCGGTGTCAACACAAGACAACAAATCCGTACGGCCAGTTAAAGTCTGATTAATTATTCGACGCACTGTACCATATAAAAATAAGAACAACAGATATATTTTGTAATAATATATCTTTGATATACACATATATGTATGCTCTGCCATATACCCTAAAACAAGTCATTTGAAAAAAAAAACGCGATTTCAGAATTAGTGAAAGTATTGTAACTTTTTAAAAGTATTATAACTTTTATATGAAGTAAGTATTTTTCTCTTAACAATTTTGGCACAAAGAGACTTAAGAAATATTTTTCATTAAACAGTAAGGAGGTTGAACATCCAAAACTTTGAAGCCTTATTCGTTGTGTGCCTACATAATATAAGTACGCTTGTATCGCGAGTACGAGAAAGTAAAGATATTTGCATTGCAGAGTGGAGTGAAGGTTGATTACGTGCGATATATGCCTTGCATAATTATTATCTGCATAACGCGAAGCAAACAGTATATACTTTGTTATCGGCCTTCTGTCGCTATATTCTTCAACGTCGTATGTAAATATTATAGTTCTGTAAGCATTGTTAGTATATAGTGACGCGAGGACAGGAAGCGAATCCACACAGATGAAATTTCAGCAGAGGACGACAGAACGAATACGTAATTTATGAATGAAAAAAGTGAACTTTATTTTTCGTAAAGAGAAATAATGTTATGGTAATTATACCACAATTTTCATCGAGATTCTATAAAGCTGGTGGCCTTCTACTTATACCATTAGATCAAAATATTTTTCGTCCGTCTATACACACATATACAAATATTATGTACAGGATGTTTTTTATACGTAAACTCTCTGAATGTCATAAATAAAATCAAAAATATCCTACATAAAAACAAAATCAAGTCAATGCAGTCTTTTGCAGATTTTGGATTTTTAGAATACATATAAGTATTGTTTATAACATTCAGTTGAAAAACATACTGTATATTAAACTGTTTTCAATAAATAATATAAATATATAAAGAAATACGTAAGAGAGTACACTCGGCAACACCGATTCGTTGACTGGGCAACGTGTACGTACAACCGTGATGCCTACTTAACTCGATGCAAAATGCAATACAAGTTAAATGCATCCTTTTCCCAAAGAAAGTTTTTTTTTATATTTTTCCACATGTACTTAGAATGAAATTCTGTGCAGGAACATACATTTATATTGTTTGCGTAAAATTGAAAGCAATCAAAATGTACTTCATGTGATCACGATATTATTATATCCAATTTATACATAAAGAAAATTATACTGTGTATATTATGTCATAAAATCTCCTCATCCGATATTATGTAGTATGCATTTACAAGAATAATTGTTAGGAACGAATTAGAAAACATGTTAGACACTATTCGCTTTTTTGAGTTTATATTTATATTTAAAAAAAAACAAAGAAAACAACAATCAAGTGTTATTTTCATTGGTAATTGTGATCGCAAAACATTTTACAATGTTGAGAGAGCTGTGCCATTGTTAGAAAATAAAGATAAATTTTCGTCTTCCATGTTTGCTTTTTTTACATTCCTTGCATTCTACAATAAAAAATAAAAAAATAAAAATAAATTTTTGCCCATGTTTGACACAACACTGCTGTCATCACGTGTTTTCTGTTGTGATTTTCTGGTCTGATTTAATATATACATATTACAAAGAAAGAAAACTTTTGAAATCACTTTTTTTTATTACTTACAAAAAGCAATATCTTTATACAAAACAGCAGCTAATCGATCCTTTGATACATGTATATGTATCCTAATTCCTTTGGCGGATTTTCCGATAAAGCGACCTGTAATGACAAATGTGTAATACGAGAAACACAAAATCTACAAAGTACCAAGAAAAACGATACTGAAAGATAACACGGAAGATTTGAAAATAATCCGTACTTTTTCATCATTAAATATCACCCAACGACCTTCCTTAAGCAAGTGACACACGTAATGACCAACCATCGTTGAGGTGCCCATATGTGATATAAAGCCTACTAGTTTATATCCTAAAAAAAAACATATAAGCGCTCTTGTAGACATAATCTCAAGCAAAACACTTTCGACCAAATTATTTCGATGATGCGAGAGAAAGAAAAAGAAATATCGTAAATCTTCCTAAACGTTCATCTCAAATCAATTCCAATTGTTTCTACTCCACACTTCACTCTTAAATTGAGAAATTAAATTAAGAAATTCAATTTTGCCACTTACGTCCGTTTCCATCTCTAAATGTTTCTTCCGCTGGAGTCGCACTAGTGTCCATTTCCTGGGCATCAAGTTCAGCTTGATGACTGAAAATCCAATCAGCCGCGCGCTCCAAATTGTTATTGGTCGCCTTGAGAGCTTTCGTTGCCTGTTCCCGTGTGAAGCCCATGCTCATAACCATCTCCAAAGCAGCTTCATCCGCGACAAACTTGGTCTCATCTGAAAGTCAATCGACATAGTTAGCCAAATAAAGTCAATTAACTGGTCCGTTAATCGACTACGAGATACACAACCTTTATTTGATTTGACGTCGATTCCCGGCGGCACAAACGAGTCATCGTAGTCGGAATCCGCGATATGCTCCATCAACCAAGTGGTCGCATCGTTGAGACTGCGATTCTCAGTGAAGTAAAGAGCGCGCTTGCACGCGTTCGGCGGAAAACCCATCTTACTCAGTTCGTTTAGGAGAAGCGTATCAAAAACAAGCGGAGGCGGCGTCACACCGTCCGGCAGCAGTTCCTCGCCTGGTTGCAAACCGTTACCACGCAGAAAGCTCAGATCCACCGTGTCCGGCATTTCCACGGCTACGTCGAGCTTTATGGGTGTCCAGTCCTCCTTTACCGTAAACTTTTTCAAATGAAGTAGCAAATAATCTGGGAAACTGGCTAATCTAGTAGTTCTAAAAGAGCAATTATATGGGACAAAAATTAATTATGAAAAGTTAGAAAGAACTATAGTTGACTTTTTTCTTACAATTACAGAAAAAAATGCTAAGTGAAAAAGAGCTATAATATGAATAACAATCTAAAAGTGCAAAATTACATACAGTAAAAGTGTGTAATAAAACAATTACGACAAATATGAATACTCACTTGTGTGCTGTTGTTTTTTCATTCAACGCGGAGCTGTAAAATTGTTCAACAATTTCCGAACGACTGAAAGTCTCAAGGCATGACGATAATTTTATACGAGGTCTCACGAGAGTATTGGAATCCAACTTCTGTCCTTTTGCTTCGGCCTCTTTTTTCTGCATTTCGTACGCAGCTACCTCGTCCTTGTTACGTCGATCAATTAGTTTTAATAATAATAATGTTACTTGAAAAAATAAACACGTTGAACACCAAATACATTACTTTGTTCACCGCAGCTTCCAGAGGTATTGGCAGTGGCAGAATATATTCCGGACGATTCGTGTATTTCACTTTGTTAGATTTGTCACACTGATATCTTTCTTCCACTTTGAACTTGAAACACTCCGTCGGGCACACTTCGCGTCGATTGTTACGCTAAGACAATCAATTTTCCAACATTAGAATCGTTACAAAATATCTGATAAAAAATTCGAACCGGTGACCGATGACTTCAACAAAAACCTGAATAAAAAAATTAACACTTACGTCAAGCAAATTGATCAAGTAAAGAAGAAATTCTTGAGCATCTTGTTGCCGATTCGAGAAAAACTCGGGATGCCCGCGACCAATCAGGACTTTGAACATTCGCGGGGGAATACCTTTACGCGACTCGTCCTCTCCACCGGACTTGCTCGGTAGCTCCGAGTACTTGCCGGAAAGCAAACCGACGCCTAATTTTGCCCTGAAAATTCGAGATTTCTTGGATCTGTTCAAATCATCGTGTTTTGATCATAAGTATCTTATCAAAAGTAATTACATTTGAACATTAACGTTTGACGCCGGATCGTGATGATCACGCTGGAATATTTCCGATGCTCCTTCCACGTATCTAAAACAAACGTAAAGATTATTATAAATACCCGCTCGCCGACAAACACTACTAGTACTAATTTGCAAAAGAAACAACGTTGGAGAAACTTTTTACATACTTCTTTATAAAATCAGGAATAATGAACAACGTTTGAATGACGCTATTCAAGTAACAGGAATTCCCCAGGTTGGTCAATCCCGTGTAGCCTGGACCGTACAATGGAGTCAATTTGCTGGCAGCTTCCTGCAGGGACACCCACTCGCCGAACTTCTGATTCAGATCCAATTCTAGCTCGATCATTGATTTTTCAGTTTTCTCCATCTGAGCGATATTGATGCCCCAATGAGAAAGATGGGCAGTCAGATACGGATCTTCCACCATGTCATCCTCGTCGTACGAATAGACATCAGCTTTGCCACCTTTTGTGATGGTGCCAAGCTTCACAGCTAAAGGATAACCGGTGGCTTGATACTGTTCCACTGCGTGACCGTTGCCACCACTACCGTCGTAAAATTTACGACCGCAGAGTATGCTACCGTCGGTCAAATTTAACCAAAGATTTTGCGTGAGGTCACACTTCTCGCATTTCCAACCGCTCGGCGGGATCTTTTTGCCGTTATCCAACTGCTTCAGATTCGCGGCATGTCTGAAAAGCCAAAGCATATATACTTCACTTATTCAAAACAAAAAGATTAACATACTCGACAGCGCGATAAAACACTCTACGCTTAATTATAATTAATTAATGGATGGGGACTGCACGCAGAAATAACTTCTCATATTTACTTTGATTCTTGTCTGATCTCTCCATCCCACGTACTGGTAACAGCTTCTACCTGTGCCGCTGCCCACGAACCTTCCATTTGTAAAATTGTTTTGATTGCATTTTCAACCTGTCAATAAATTTTGTACATTTTAAAACATGATTATTATTTATATGTAATTATCACACGTATCAGAATTTCATATGTTCCTTTACCTTTCCAGGTAAGTTATCCTGTGGATAATTAATAGTTACAAAATTGGGTAGAATAACTATTTTGTAAGTTTCATCATAAGTATATTTTTGCTGATCAGGCATGAATCCGTCAACTGTGCCTATCGCTAGTCTTGTAATCTTTTTTTCAGGTCCATCTCCTTGTTCTTCAGATAGAATCTAAAAAATGTTTTCCTACATATTACATTGCAAGGAAAACGGAAGAATGCGTAATTCTAAGGAGACCGACAAATATTTATACGTATTAAGACACATTATAAATATTATTGTTCTAGATCTCCAGATTTCTAACAAAAGATGATCAATTTTTTTCTCGAAAAACCTCTTTCCTAGTGCGTTTAATGTGAAGGTACACGGGATCGCCGGTCTGAGCGTAATATCGCTCCAAATGATCCTGGCTCAGGCCCAAGAAAGTCGTCAGACTGACATAAAGACCGGCGGGTGAATCCTTGCGAACAAAAAGAACATTTGCCAGTTATAATATTGTTTGTAAGTTTTGCCGGGCGGAGTGTCGGTGAACAAAAGACGAGAGGGTATCCTTACTGGTGTGTCGAAGGAATAAACGCACTCATCCTTGTATATTCTGTCGCCCGCTCGCGGAATATTAATCTTGTTCAGATGCTGCGTCAATTCCTTCAATTCCATTGTGAGAAAATTATTATCAACACTGAAAATCTTTAAGTAACTCTTCGTTCTTTTTGAAATCAACGTAGACAACACACACGCACACCCGGATTATTACAGGCCAAACAGCCAAATCATTATCACCAGAGGCGTTGGTTGGCATTTGGCATTCCACGCCAGTTTACAAGCAACATATTGCCATCTAGCCGTGGCGCGCGACATTTAGAAAACAGGCGCCATCCAGGAAACTGGTGTCCACGATGCTGAAACTCGATCGAAGAGAAAACGTTACTAGAACTGCACCAATCGCACTGGATCACTTTGCTCGATCGACCAATGATTCGCGAAAGTGTTTTGATATAAGACGGAGATGCACAAGTCTCGTGGACTAATCACGTTGATCGACTCAGCATATTGATTAGACAATTCCGCACGATCTGTTCCTGCGTTTTACTTAAAGAGACCTTAATGCATTTCGTGATCATAGACATAGCCTGTTTTGCTCGCAATTGCTTTAAATTGCTCACGGACGGGCCATGTGAGTGCACTAAGGAGAAATAAGCTACTAAAAAACTTAAGAGATTTAGAACTACTTTTTTTTTTTATATACGTGATACATATCAATTTTTTCTATATATTTATGTAGTTAGCAGAATGTGTTGTTAATGTTTATATTCTTGTCCATTTTCTCTTTTATATTTAAATTTGTATCTTAAAAAACAATGAGCTTATTCGGTGTAAGCAGGTAACATGCGTATTACGAACAGTAATAATAAATGAGAAAAATTTGTTTACAAATTATTTATCACTAATGTTTTTTTAATACATACTGTGTATTTTATTTCATACAGATATGAAGAAGAAAACAAGGAGGAAGTAAAAGACCAACAACCGGATCATTTTTCGAAATTGTTGCAGAGAATAGAAGAACGTAAAAGACAAAGAGCTGCAGCGAATAACAAGTCAGTTACAGATGTGGCTAAGAGCGATATAGATAAACCGAAGAAAAAGAAAAGAAAACTATCTAATGCAAAAGAATTTAATGATTCACATAATGAGGATGAGAACAACATTGAGACAGTCAGTGAGCAAATTATGGAAACCGACAAAGTGTCGTCAAAAAAGAAAAAGAGGAAGAAGAAAAAACGTAGTGATTCTGATGTAAAAGAAAATGAAAAATTGAGAGAAACTGATGATGGAAACTTAGCAACAAATACTGAGAATATTAATGAGAAAACATCTGCTGAAAAGAGTGAAAAGAATTTCATAATATTGGGTACAAAAGCTCACAAGAAGCAACGTGAAGTGAAGAGAGTATTGCCAGATTGGCTGGCACATCCTGAAATTGTGCCAGCTGACTTAAAAAGTGGATCTTCTTTCAAAGAATTAAAATCAATTTTGGATACTAAACTCATTAAGGTATTAAAAGCAAATGGTATCAAGAAGTTATTTCCAGTTCAATCCAGTATAATAAAATGGTTACATAAGTGCAGTATTGACAGAAAATTAGGATTGTGGCCCAGAGATACTTGTATATCTGCTCCTACAGGCAGTGGTAAGCATTTAAAGGATAAGGAAGAGAGGTGTAAATTAAAAACACATAGTTGTACTCATTGTTATTGTGCTCATATAATTTTTGTTACTTCTGTTGAATAATTTTATTATACAGGCAAGACTCTGGCCTATGTGTTGCCAATTGTCCAGGATTTGCAAACGCGATTAGTACCAAAAATCCGTTGCTTAGTTGTTCTACCGGTGCAGGAACTTGCTGCACAGATTCACAAAGTAATGGTCACGTATACATCTCATACAAACTTGAAAGTGGGTTTACTTTCGAGTGCATTTCTTTTTGAACAAGAGCAAAACAATATAATTAAGAAAAGTACGTATATGGATTTAACATAAATAAATTGGTTGTTAAACGTAATAATCTAACAAACGTAGTTTTAAAGCTGAAAATGGAGACTATTTGTCTTTGGTGGATATCGTAATCGCAACGCCCGGACGTCTAGTGGATCATATATTGAAGACGGATGGATTTTCTTTGGATTCTCTGAAGTATCTTGTTATCGACGAGGCCGACCGTGTAGGAGAATGGTTGCAATATTTACCCGCACCTCATTTCCAAGCACCCGCTTTGACACTTGAAACCTTTCTTTCGAGGTGATTTTGTTTGTTGAAAATTTCAAACATATCCGTAGGAATACTTTTTACACTTTTAAATATCGCGTATGGAAATTTCTTATTTTTCATTGTTCTTGTTTTTAAGTAGCGAAACTAAACCGGCTCAAAAGCTATTGTTCAGCGCGACCTTGTCGCAGGATCCTGAGAAATTGAGCCGATTGGGTCTCTTCCATCCGATATTGTTCACAACCGTTCTGACCGACAAAGACACCGATGTGAATCTGGACAAGCTCGCGGGCGATTTCGTTGGACGATACACGAGTCCGGGAGAACTGACGGAACTCGCGGTGGAATGTCCTGTCGAGTACAAGCCAATTATCTTGTACCGTCTGTTGACGAGACACGATATTATCTCCAAGACTCTCGTTTTCACAAATTCCGGACATACCGCGCACAGATTAGCCTTGTTGATGAAACTTCTCCTGTCGGAATGGAAACTTCCTGTCGCGGTCGGAGAATTATCCGCTCAGCTCACGGCGAAACAGCGCGAAAGCATTCTCGGCCAATTCGCAAGCGGAGACATACACGTGTACGTTTTCACAAAGTGAAAAAACTAATTGCAATCACGCAGATAGACAAAATGTTGCTCTTGTTTTAAAAAGAATATTTCAAAGTTTTTAATTCTATTACAAAAGTATGCCTTGACCTTATTTCAGACTGATAAGCACAGACGCGTTGGCAAGAGGTTTGGATATTGCGGACGTGCAAATGGTTGTATCTTACGACGTTCCGAAGCACATCAAGAATTACATACATCGAGCCGGTAGAACTGGACGGGCTGGAAAACCGGGTACAGCAGTGTCGATACTTGCCCCGAATCAGATCGGGATGTTCAAGCAAATGTTAAACGGCGCGCATAAAACCGTGCCGGAAATAGAGCGACCTTTTCGTACGGAATCGGAAGAATTGAACGCCACGCTCGACGCGGTCAACTATAAGCGTCACATTGCGACATTGCAGACATTGCTTCAGATCGAAAAGAGCGAAAATTTAGAACGAACGAAGGCCACGAAGCGAAGACGCGCACACCATGTGATTAACAACAAAATATGTGCATAAACAATTAAAAATGTAGAATAATTGTTTTATATAGAAAAAAAAACACAATAAAACCACTTTTTACGTGTAGTCTGTAGGGCGTATGTAATATTTACTTGATTGTTATTTATCATAGTCGAAAAAGTTTCGACGAATAATCCCCCCCCTCCCCCCGCATAATTCCAAACTGTCAAAGTTGCGATACAAATAGCCGAAAATCAATTAACGTTTCATGGAAAAGAGGGCAGTATCTCCGAGATATTCGAGTTCGAATGATTGATACTTTTTTGTTAGGGGAGCAGGATAGAATTAATGTGTTCCAAAGCTAAGAGGAGTCGTAGAAATATATCAAACGCAGTTACTAGGATAACATCGATAATAACATTTTATTGTCTGAAGTTAATAGTATAGTACATCATGCTCAATCCCTAACGTAATTCTATGTGTAATCGCGATATATTCTTGTTATTCGAACTCTAGATGTTACTCCTATAGATTTTTCTTTTTCTTCATTTATTTTCGTCGAAGGCGCAAGACACATATTCACAGTTTTTACTTTACAAAATAAAAAAACGACGAATTGTGTGTTCACACTTGATATAACAACGCGGAGATACAAATTATTTACTATTATTGCTGTTCGTAGCTTCTTTACTCAGAAGCCAATTGCATTTTTTATGCCGACAGCAATGTTATATAAAAAAGAGGGAGAAGAAAGAGGATGCTTGATCGCGTGATTTAATCTGATCTTCATGCGGCACAAATTCTTGAAAGCGAGATTGTTTTTTAAACACTTTACAACATTTTTCACGTATTTCCGTGTGATTAAACAATTGCGAGCGGTGTTTGCTACGCACTTGATACGTCGAATTAAAAATCAGAGACAAATTATTACGATGTGGATGGATCACGCAAATCAGCCTTCGATTCTCTCAGGAAATTTTGGACCTCGACCTTGACTTGTGTGTGTGTTACAATTTGAATTATTCTTGCGAAATTTCGCATCTTTATCTGAAAAACAATAAAACAAGAAACTGTGACATGTAATACATTATTGGCAATAAAAATACTCAAACGAAAGAGAGAAAGAGAGAGAGAGCTATTGATAATTTTTCGAAAGCTTGGCAAAATTCTTGACAAAAGCACCCGCTCGGACTTTCGTTGTCTGAATTCTAACGAACGAGCAAGATTCACACTTATTTAATTTTACATGTAATATATATATGCATGTATATATATATATATATATTTATTTATTTATAACTGTATTTTCTTTTTTTTTTGGTGGATACATATTATGCACGTAAACACGACATTTTCCTTATTATATTACACTGCAATTATCTTCCTCTCTCTTCTATGTCACATTATTACAAAATCTAGCCTCTCGTTCGGGGATGCATATCCGAATCGAACGAACGCGTTATTAATTAGCTTACATACCTCGAAAATCCGAACGTTCACATGGCCTCACAGTGTCATTATTTACACTTATATTCATTGTAACATTAACATGTATAATACGAGCGTATGTACATACAGTAAACGTGGTCCTATACGATTCATATGTCTCGTTGCCGTGGGTGTATCTTCTTTTTATATGCGACGCGTCCGATATAAATTCGCCGCATTTATTTATTTTTTTTTTTATATATAATAGCGTATATCTTATTGTGATATAACAGGATATCCAACGAGTTTCTGTCTAACGGGTTATATGTATATGAAATGTACATTATGTATATGGTTTGTACACAGAGTATATAAAAAACGAGAAACAATATTCCTCGGTTATTCGTAAGCAAATAAAAAGGAAAAAAACGCGCAAAAAATTCACAATTTGAGAAATCTGGCAAGATAAGATACAGCAAAAATAAAAGATGCATTAAAATATTGCACGTCTTAATTCAAAGTTAGTTTATTTTTTAATGCGACTCTTTTTTTTTTTTTACGTTTCAAGCATTTTATAAGAAGAGAATTTCGCGCGAAATTTTTTATATACTCTGTATATCGCTGTGTATGAAACACGCCAAGAAGTCTGCGCGATGTGCTTAAAAACTCGCCAGATAATTTTGTTGGCGACATGAAGTCTCTCATTGTCGCTTATTATATTTTTAATATATGTACATTTAAAATACATAGAGATGTCGCGCGATTTTCTTTAAGATAAAAAAAAATACTTAAAGTAACTATACACAAGTGATCAGAAAAAAAACCAAGTTCTGTACATGTAATAATACAATGTTGGCAAATTTTCGTGTCGAATTTGCCTGCAAATTGCACAATAATTAAGTACTCGACGAGCAACTTAACGACAGCACGCTTGTCGTCATAAATATGTAACGACAAAATTGAAACAATCATCAAGAGTCTGTGAGAGAGAAACAACAGAAGAAGAGAAAGAAATTAAAATCGCCCGGCGTTTTCTAGCGAGCTTTTAAGCCAAATGAATCTTCGATCTGACGGGATTTCACTATACCGTATTTATTGTCGTTGCCCTTCGCTTTTGCGTACGGGCTACAGTATACGTCGGCTCATCTAATCGTAAAAGTGCACCGACCGAATTAAGCCGCGCCAATTTGCAATAGTCGAGCGCACATTTAGCCTGCCGGTATCCTGGCCGCGACAGAAAGATAAAAAAGTATCGTGTGGAAGACGAAACGGGGCCGCAAAACGGTCACTAGCGAAATGGAGATCAGGAGCCCGAGCGAATCTCGAACGCGGAAGAGAATTTTTCCGGGAGAGAATTTTTCCCGCAATTAGCATATTTTTCAGCAAACGATAACAGAAGAGAAAGAAAGAGAGAGAAAGTGCTTTGCGCGCTAGTCCGATCTAATTAGAATGTGCATGTACGCGATACAACGGAAACTACACGCACGCAAATTCTTGTTGGAAGAAACTTTCAAAGTTCAAAAAAATTGTTATACAGTATTTTATATGTGTAATAAAGTGTTATTATTTATATATTAATTACTAAAAAGAAACTACAAAAAAAAATTCTCTCCGTGAACGAGTGTCGCTCGACGAAACTTTGTTTGTACTTTATCGATTTTTTTCCATATCGATGGCTTTAGAATCTTTGGCAGTGACAATTAAAAATCAGGCGGATTCATTTATCAGGTTCATTTATTATTACATTATTAATGCACGTCGGACCGTTCGATGAGGAAAAAAAGCACATCAAATTTCGCTTTCTCTTAAAGAAAACTTACGTTTGAGTGAATATGAAGAGCGGAAAATTAAACAAAAGATCGCAGAGCGAGACAAACGGGAATTTAATTAACACTCGATGAAAATAAGACGTTCAGGTTCCATCGATTTTTTGCTCATGCTAAATGGCAGAAATTGTTGAGAGTTTATTACATGACAATATTTCTCAGAAGATATATTTTTTTTTTCAACTTTGTAATTAATGCAATTATATACGCAGCAAGCAATTATTCGTAGAGACTACATTTTTTCATGGACGATGGAATGGAAGGAAGAACTTATATCCTGGAGAACACTTGTCACAATTACGCGTATTTCAACTCTAAGTAACAATGTGAACATTGAGTCGCATGAATTTTCTTTATGTCGAATCACAGACAGTTCGTACGTCGCGTTTCGCTGCAATATAACAAAATGATCCTTTGAGACAACAATATAATGAACTAATGAATAAAAAATATAAAATACTATTAATAATTAAAAAAAAAAGTAATTTTTCCAACATCTACAAAAAAATCATTATTTCTCGATTTGATCGCTTGTTTGACTTCTTGTAAATTTTGCGTTTCACGCAATCTGCCGAAAACAGTGCAAGTCTGCAAACCACGACGATCCGCGCGAACATGAGATGTGTTCGGCGCAGCGAACTCATTTCGCAGTTCCGACACATTCTCACATCGACGTTTTCCGTATTCGCCGCGTCGAACGCGATGCACGAACTTGTTTTCCCGATCCTTTATCTACACTCCGATTAATCGCTGGTCACGTCTAAAACGAGAAAACGAGAAGAGAGAGAGAGAGAAAGAGAGAGTAAGAGCGTGCTCTCTGACTCACACGTGCCGATCGAATCCCGTGTAGTACTGACACCGTGTCGCGCATATTTACAGAGACTCCGTCGCAAAAGTTTCGCTACTGTCTTTTTTTTTTTTTTTTATGAGGAAGACCTATTTTCTTTTTTTTTCCATTCTCTTCTCATTGCCTGGACTTCACTTAACTCTGTTCCCGAATTTGAAAAAAAAAAAAAAAAACCACTGTTGTGGAAATACTTAGCGAAGAGACGATGAGATTCAATTGCGCTCAAAGGATTTCTCGAGAAAGCTACAAAATAAAGTTTTAAAATTAACCTCGAAAAATTTGTTTATTTAACACGCAATTAATAGTTGAAAT
Source organism: Pseudomyrmex pallidus (assembly GCA_014825455.1). NCBI lineage: Eukaryota > Metazoa > Arthropoda > Insecta > Hymenoptera > Formicidae > Pseudomyrmex > Pseudomyrmex pallidus. Next base: position 24,849 of record QVNV01002600.1, read on the forward strand.
GCTAGATGCGCGAGTTTTATTAGTAAAACGATTCCCTTCGGGCGCGCGCAGTTACCGAAAACCAAGCTGGAAAACCGCATTGGTCTACGAATGAACTCGGGAACAGAGTCGCTTTTCTCTTCCCGTACATCCCTCCTGTACCGCTAATTCACTCGTACCTTCGTTCATATTTACAGTATTATCGCCAGAGGGACTGTGACCTACCCGAATAGGATTGTCGCGTACGCACGGCGCGTCCCTTTCGCATTACTTTTCGGCGGCTAATGAAGATCCACGAGGAACAAACCAACCGAGACTCCCTTTGCTTGCTTTCCTAAGTTCATTCATTAATCTCTATCCTGAATTTATAATAGCCTCGCACGCGCGGGGGGCGCAAATGCTGTCCGAAGATATCGCTTCGGGATGTTAATTTCGTTGGCCGTTAGCAGGAAAATAAATATGATATCGCGCTTGACCAGACACGCCGAAAATTACTTTATTATAAACGATGTTTTCGTGCGAATCTCAGCCACCCCTCACAACCTCGCCGAACGTGCACAGTCGTATAATTTTGCGATAAAATTTCTGTAAAAGTTCCAATATTGTAACTCGCAATCAATTTTTACCAAATGTACTCTGGAAGCCGAAGCACGCGGCGAAATCGGTTGTTTCCCTTAAAATTGATTGGGATTAAAGAGCAAAAGCAGAAAATTTATATAGATAATGGAAGGATGAAGATAATGACCAGCCAGTCGATGTCAGATTCCGTCGGAAAACCAAAGCTTTTCTCCCCTTAAAGAGATTGGTTTTCTACTCTCTTCTCTCTCAAAGATATTGGATTTCACGATCGATATTTGAGACGCGCGGAGCGCGTGAGAGAGAGAGACATTTCCAACATCGCAAAAAAAACATTATAAGGCAACATCGAATGATGATCGAAGGACGGGGATTGTAATATTCAGAAATCGTTTTTCTTTTAAAGATGCAATTATTCTCTTCAAATACACCCGTGTGTGTGTGTGTGTATATATATAGAATAGACAAGCTTTGAAGATGAAAACTCTTGTTCGTGAGATTAACAAAGATTATCGTTTCCTTAACGCGGCGTTAAAATTGATTTCAATTCTTCTATTTGCATCGCGCGCGCGAGATCGAAGCGCTGTGAATCTACAGCCAGGTCATCGAGATCACTTGTGGATCCTCGTAATCCTCGTGGATCCTCGTAATTCCCCTTTCGTTTCTCGCGACCACTGTTCCTCTTCAACTTCTTCGTTGTTCGTAATGCCGTTTTCTTTAAAGAGTGGTCGGCAAAAGAAGCAGCAGCAAGATCGCGGACACTGATGGATGCCTGAGAGTCGCCGCGTTCAAAATGACCCACGGCGGCGGCAACGAGGGCACGAGGGGCCTGTCCGTTCTGTGACCCCCTTCGAGCGTGCTACCGCCCATGATCTGCGTGGTGCTGGAGTCGTCCTCGTTGCCGACGGAATCCGAGTCCTCGAAACTGTTCACGTGCTCCTTCCTGCCGTGGCTGTTCTTCTTCTTGTTGCTCTTCATCATGATATTCTTGTTCTTCCGTTGTTTCAGATCGGTGTGTTTCGGTAGAGTCGTCGGTGTCGTCGGCACGCTCAGATTCAACACTGGAATCACAGAAACGCTCGCAAAATGTCCGGCGAAAAGGGAAGCCCGCAAGCGTTTAAGAAGGACAACGAATTTTTAACCGGAAACACAGGATTTCAAGAGATTTTTTCGAGAGGATTTATTACTTTATTGGTCACAATGGCGGACAATTTTTCATTAATGTGATTTAACGCAAAGAGCGCAGCGGATAAAATATCATCGTCCGATTTCATCGCTGGACATGTGTTGCTCTCATTGTGGATTAAAAACGAATGCATGTCGGAAAAGAGAAAGAGAGAGAGAGAGAAAGAGAAGAGGAAATACATGGAAGGAAATACATTTTGTGATAATATCGGAGTTTCTCGTGTACCTTGCAATCGCACTATGCCTTCCGCTTTCCCGAGCGCGTTGACGGACGAGCACGTGTACTGGCCGAAGTCTCGCAGTTCCAGGGAATTGACAGTGAGATTCATTTGCCAGGAGTAATCGTTCAGCGGGTACTCCGACATCACGTATTTGTCACTGGGCAGCAGTTTCTCGCCTAAATAGAAAGCGAACGGGAATATTGCGCCATTTTTTTAATTACACGGGCTCTCGCCATCCGTGCCAACACACAAGCCGAGCGCGCGAATTCGTTTCTCCCGTCGAAAAAAAAAAAAAAAACACGATCGGAAATACGACCGTATAATGCGGGCTAATCGGGACAATTCGATGCAAAACTGTCTGCGCGAACGTACCTAATAATGAACACTTTGTTTCGCTCTCTGAAAATTTGACCGACACATACACGCGCGCGCGCGCGCACGCACAACACACACACGCTGCAGTTTTCCACGTGTCACAGCGCGCATACCGCCGTTTTATTGAATATCGAGATTACATGACGAAACCGTTAATTTCACGCTTTCACATTATGTGAAAAACATTTAATTTAACATTGAAATTGATCGACGTGCCGCTGATCTAAATGCCACAATTCAACAGAGATATTTAAAATACAACATATATATATATATATATATGTGTGTACCACCGAAACCGAAAGATCGGAGGAAAAAAGCATTTTACAGGAGATTCCAATCAATCAATATATAATACAAAAATGTTTTACAAACAATTTTTCCGATTAAGGGAATACTGAAAGAGAGAAAGAGAGATAGACAAAAAGAGGCAGAGAGAAAAAAAGAGAGAGAGATTGATGTTTACTGAAAACACATCCAAATTGCTCTTGTATGCATATTTTTCGACATTTGTGCATCGTTTATTGCGCGCGGGAAAAAGTGATGTTTTCGACAAATCATTTCATCATCCATACTGTTGTCGTTAATCAAAAGTTTTCGAATGCATTGGATTTCACGAGAGATTTACGAAGCTTTTTTTCGCGAGCAACAACGCGTTTACGAGCAATTCACAGAGCATTTACATATTTGATTAACTGGGCGGCCACCTCCTGGTCGACGAAAAAATCTTCTCGCGTTGCGATAAAACTATATATATATATGTATATAAACTATATATATATACTATATAAACTACACATATATATATATATACAGTTATGGAGGCTACAGCGTGGAATTCAGATTTTCACTCTGACACAATTCCGATTTGCAATCAGTATTATTATGGTACGTTGGAGTTTAACGCTTTAGAAATTGATTGCTGCGCGGCGATTCTATAGTTAATCAAGAGTGCAAATCCGGTTAGTGTAACACGGCGTAATACGAATTACAGTCGATTAATATTACCTACGATTTTACCAACAAATTAAACAGACTCAATTCTCTCAATTCTCCGGTTCTTTCGTGTGTGTGTGTGTGTGTACGCGCGTATTTGAAAAGTCTAACATTGTTTCGCACACCGCAATACAAGAATTTGTTAAGAGAAAACAATTTATTTCGAATTAGTGACCGAGTCTTCCTAAAATTAGATCGACAGGTGATTGCTGTAAAACAAAAAAAAAGTTTCCTGCAGCGTTCATTCGTTATTTCTCACCTGGGCTTCTGTACCATGTGTTCATAGCGCGCGGCGACGCTTCGACGTAACATTGCAGCACGACGTCGCTATTAATCGGCGCAGCCACCATATGATTCGTCACTTTAATAACAGGCGCGACTGAAACAATCGAACGTTCAATTATCGCAATTAACGATATATTCAACGGTGCGGCGCGTTTCGGTATCGATCAAACGCGCACTTCATATCTTTACCTCTCGATCGATCTTCTGAAAAAAAGCGTTATATTATTATTCCAACGAGAATGAAATATAACGATAAGAGAAATGTAATAATTCACTTTTTATACTATTTTATTTTATTCACACATATTTTTCACAAAGATACCGTTTTAAATATCTACGGTTTAACGCGAATCGACTTTTCTCATGCTCCAACGTGACTGCGTGTTTATTTCTGTTAAAAATACAAAATACCTCCGTAAAAGGACTTGAAAGTTATTCGTGCGCGTGTAAAGTCAGGTCGGGCAGAAAACAAAATGGACGAATGCGGGTAGTGGAACAGAAAGTACATTTGAAATCCCGAGAAGAAGAGACCGCGCGTTGCTCATTCAAGAATTTAACCGGTTGCGCGCTCTGCACTTTGCCGGGTTAATATTACATTTCGTAAGCAGGGAATTAATGCGAAACCCTTTGAGCTCAAATATTTACACGCTCCGCGACGACGTGGATAAATCGTCAAGCCGAGCCGGTTAATTTTGCAGGAGCGCGCGGCCGGAAGTTTTGAGCGCGAGGAAAAACGCCCCCGCGCGAGCGGTACCGCGGGGGTTGATAAAGTTTTCATTTGCGAATGCCGTTAGCCAAATTGCACGGTGATTTTTTAGCCGGCCGATACGAGCGCGGCGGTAACATTGCAAATGTATGCGTGGTTCGCCGTGGTAATTTCGTTTGTCCCTTTCCCGGTGGAGAATGTCAGGTAGGTATAACCCCCTATCTCTCACAATAATACAACAATCCAAACGTTGTTTAATAAAATTTCCTTTATTTATGTTCTCTGAAAAATTGTTTTTCCCCCTTGCGTTTTTCTCCGATATTAATTTTCATATTTTCGCAAAGAGAACACAACAGTTCGCAACGATATATCGGCGCGAAAAAAAAAAAAGACGCGTGAAAACTGATAATAAAGTTTTTTTGTTTTTTTTTATTTTAGATGAATATAATACTCGCGACGCGAAAATTTCGCGCGATATAATAGATTGATATACATGCTAATTTTTGTTGGGATGTCGCTCAACGTTAACGCGGCGGTTTCCAGCGTTAAAGTTTTTGAATGGAAATTCTGCCATAATGTAGATATCGAAAAATGTTTCGACGAAGTTCGACTCAACCTCATTTCCCATTTGGAAGCCTGTCGGTGTATCCTTAACCGCAGCGTTATATAGAAACTCCCGGATGATAGTTTTACCGCCGATATTAAAGAAGCATTAATAATCGACGTGGTTCTCATCCTGGCAATTAAAATATCTAATGTGTGAATTATATATGTAAGAGAGAAAAAGAAAGAGAAAAAGACAAAGAATGCGCTTACAATATATCATGAAAATTGAATGACATCGTTAGAATACGTATAAAATAAATAAATAGAATATATATGATATATATGTTATATTTATCAAAGAAATCAACTAAAACTAGTCTAATAATTGTATATCACTTAAATTCGAAAAACGTTTTCCAATGTAATATACACACGTATCTTTAAAACACACATTTGTACATAAAGTTAATTTAATTTTAAGCTAACCACAAGAATATAATTTCCGCAATTTACGACTCTTCAGTTTTCATTAAAAACAAGAGAATCCGTAAATACTTTTTACGTCAAAGTAAATTTAAGCGCGCGCTTCGCGCCGGTAGCATTGTAACTGTTATACACCCGGTTTAATTAAATAATTAATTAATTACCGTGTTCACGTCTTTATCCCTCCATCCTGTCACACGTGAACTTGCGACGGACAGTTACAAGCGAGTAATTATGCAGTAACGCGCAGGAACGGCTTTAGAGAATACCCCGACGAGAACGAGACTCGGTTCGAAACTTTGACGCAATTGCGTTTTATTGTTATTATTACTTACAGGTTCACTATCGCGTTTTTTTTTAAGAAAAAAAGATTTCGTTCTTTTTTTTTTCGAAATTTGCGCTGAATCTTCGCGGTCCCGCAAGCGTCTTTCGAGAGAACGGGGCGACCGAAATGACATTTGCACGTCTCTACCCTGCTAATGCATGCAACACGACAATGATGAGGCGACGGCTAATTAACGGCCGCGGCGCGGCGCAATACTTACAGTGAACATTGACGGAGTAACGTTTGCTGACCGTCGGTGGCACGTTGTTGCTGGCGATGCAAAGATACGTGCCCATCTCTTGCCGAAGCACTCCCGTCAATTCCAGCGTCTCGCCTTCGTACGTTTTCACAGCTGCAATCAAAGATTAAAAAAAAAAAAATTGCATGTTGCACGAAAAGAAGAATGACGACGCGCTCCTTCCGCAAAATTTAATACAACAAAGTTTATTTCCTCAGAAATGGAAAAATTTACGTGTGACTTTCATTCAAAACAGATATAAAAAATGGCACGGATAGATAAAAGAATAAAAGTATTTTGGCATGTGTTGAATAAATCCTGATAAAAACTTGTGCTGACATTCGCATTAAATGTGCATTTGACGTGGTCACCCGTGTACAGGACCTGACTGGCTAGTAGTTCTCATATAAAAACACATTTTTAATGTAAAAGTTCGTGGAAGGATTCACGTGGGGGAAATATTCTAGATATTAGGGTTGAAATTTTTATGACACACCGCTGGTATCGTCGTGTCCGAAACGACGATACGATGTATGTGGGAGAGAAGCTGAGAGATCTAATATTCAATCGTCGTCGAAATTATTGTCGCAAGGCATTATTTACGCGACATGGTTTCTCAATGTATCTTTACGGTCGAAAATAATAAATCACAAAACTATTTATTTGTGCGATACTTTTTATGCAACTTTGACCGCTTGGACACTCATCTCTCGCCGATTTTGTTTAACAAGGACGCGCCGAAAGCAGTCAATTCACCTCGCGATCAATCAAAAACAGGAAAAAAAAACGATTTTTGCCAGAATAGTAAGAATATTATATTGCGACGATATCTCAAGCAACGTTTCACCAAACATGTAAAAGTTTCGCAGAAGATTCAGTTCTGCAGTCTCGGAAAAGTCGTCGTTTAATCGACGCCAGGGAGAGAAGTCACGTCGCGATCGACGGATCTATGAGAGGAACGGAGAGAACTCGATTGCCAACGGGTGACTCGTTTCTCTATGCATTTCATCTTGATGCAATATGCGGAAGATGCGGAAAGAAGAAGGCGAACTTTATGACCGTTCGCGCGCTCCGTCCCTCTCGCTGCCGCGCCGATCTCGAAATCCTTCTCGCGTTTAACGAGTGCCACCCTGGGTGTCCTCCAGGTGTCTATTTTTACGACGCTTCGGAGATCGGACTGACACGAGACTGGCGGAGAAGAGAGGAAGGGGGAAGAAGAGGTCGAAGGGAGAACACGATGGAGAGCGGAAACGGCACGAAGCGACGATTACGATCGAAGAATTTCTTCTTTTACGTTCGCCTCTCCTTTTTGTTTTTCGTCCGTCTCGCAGTTCTCCGTGCACTTTCGTCTTCTTTTTTCTTTTTTTTTTTTTACGCGAGAAAACTCCCAGGCTGATCTCTTCAGCGAGAATGACGCTAAGAGGACAGGTCGTCGGGAATTCGGAGATCCTTCCGGCAGGATAGTCCCGCTTGTACACGGAATGTACTTCGCGTAGCCGGGGATCCAAGATTATCGGAGTGACATGGGCGGATTGCTTGTAAGAGCGGTCAATAAGTGCACTTTAACTCGCGAAGGACGACAGGGAGTAGCGAGGTCGTCTTCGAGATTGTCGCGCAACGGTCGTTAACCCTTGTAAAGTTTAATCCCTTGGGTGGGATTAATCGCGGGCGCGGAGGAGGACAAGTTTACTTGAAGTTTATGGGCTGGTGGTTACAATTCTTCCGGAATTTCTCTTAATCCGCACTGAATAAATCTTTCTGAGATATGTTTCCATCGCGAGCGTAAAGCTCCCGAGCAAACGGGAGCTTCTGCTTCAAAAGTATCGCGCGCGCGCGACGTTTCGACGATGACGTAGAGAGAGAGAGAGAGAGATGGATGGAGCGAAGAAGGCAATATATAATTATTGACTTATTTATTTTACACAATTTCACTCGAAACAGCGCGCGCGCGCGCGCGCCATAATTTATGGTTTTAGATGTCTACCTCTTTCCTCCCTCTCGACTCGTCCGTGTTCATTGTGGAGGAACGGGCTTATATATTTGCCGCGTAGCGTAAATTATACCATTCACGCTGTAATTAATTACCGACGTGCCCCCGGTAAGCGATCGATTATTCCGCGCTGATGCATTTCGACTTTATCGCTCCTACACTTTTCCAGCCGCGTCGGCACGTCGTCTTAATTAGAGGATCGACGAAATCGCGCCCGTCGTTGTCGTCGTCGTTGTCACGCGCGCGAGTAGTATCGAGCTTCTTCTCCTCCCTTTGTGCGTCTCTCCTCGTAATCTTGCCTAATGGCGTGAATGCGAACGAATACACGATGACGCTCATTTCAGACGATTGCATTACCTCGTTGCGCGACTACAAGGTCCGGCTCGATCCCGCGCAAAGGATCTCTCCGCGGCGCGCGTTCATTTTTATTAGCGATAAAATCAAACGACAGCTTCGTACTTTGCATATAGTAGTACACATACACCCCCGTCTATTATATTGTAATGTACATTTCATGTAATGCCAAGAAAAATAATAAATTATGACAGATTCTGTTTACGGAGAAAATGCTTTCAAAGAAGCATTAAGTAATAATCGATAGCTGATAGAGAAAGATAGATATGTGTGTGTGTGTATATATATAGAATATGTTATATAATATATATATATATATATATTATATAACGTAATATATGAAACGCGTGCGTTACACTCGACAGATATTTACTTGAAAATATACTTCCACTCTGTTCTGCGTGACGAGAACTGATTGTGAGCGTGCTAAATAAATTGTTGCGCATTCAACGAGCGACAATAAGTCACGGCAATAATCAAGAATGCAATTCAATAATAAAGCCAAGAGAGAGGGAGAGAGAGAGTGAAATGAGGAACGCGGTTGAGAAGCGCGGGAACCGTGTCGGCGTTGCACGCGTGTTACCTACGACCCTGTTTCTGCAACATGTCCGGCTTCGCAGTTGGAATTTACCGTATATCCTATATCAGACCAGATGTCAACACTTTGAATCCTCCAACGGACCAACTCTGCGAAACGCCCTTCCTCGAACTCTAAAGTAACTCCGAACTTTCGGGTTATAAACCTCAAAGTGTAAAATTCCGTGGCAATGTTTTTACACAATGTATTTATGTTTTTTTTTTTTTTTTAAGTGTTTGATCACACAATGCGTGTGTGTGCGCGTGGAAAATTTGGCAGTCATTTTAATGTGATACTGATGAAAGCTAAATACGTTAGTGTAACAACAATCTCGCTCATTGATTAGTACGATGTAGACTTAATTAACGTGTAATCGGAATTTGTTACTGCTTTAAACACGCGGTATTATCGAACACAGGTAATTAATTAGAATTGTTGTTATGGCCGCGTGGAAATGTTATATCAAATTCCGTTTGATTAAATCGCGAATGAAAACTCTCGAGAACGAGCCTTCTATATTTTTTGGTATAACGTTACACGTGCACGCGCGTCTCATGAGCTTTATTACTATTATTATTATTATTAGTATTATTATTATTACTATTATTATTTTGTTGAAACCAATTAGTATCGTTAAAATTGAGGATATGAAATTACCAACAAATGATTAAAAGGAGACATAATTGGCTACACGATACTCGAGTTACGGCTCGGAAAATGAGCACAAAGGAATTCACCGGAATTTGCAGCCGGTATATTTGATGTGTAATACACAATTTAACTTTATACATAAACAAAATAAATTTAATTATCCTGATATGATGCACAAAACATTTATTATTTGTGTAAAACGCGCGTGCGTTTTGACTTCGAGTGTTCTTCTTCCAGTAAGGAAAAGTCAAATCTCTCAAAAGTCAAAATTCTCACACACGGAAAAGAGTTCGTTCGTTGTTCCCGCATAATTACGACGTGGCAAATAAATACGTTTCGCCTGCGGAATTCCTGCGGAGAGTAATTTGCACTGCTTGAATCTACTGTGCATTTGTGATTATTCTGACGAAAACGTGTAATATAGTCATTTTGCCACATGCATTCGTATGCGAGAAAGAGAGAGAGAGAGAGAGAGACACACACACTAGATTTCAAAGGAATCTTAGGTAACTCGATTTTACGAGGATGCCGGTCTCTACTGAGCGATGCAATTCAAAGCATATATTTCTAAAACATCAACGTTAAGTGGATATAAGTTTATCAGAGCATGGACTCTGTACATCGGTTTGCGCGTGTTACATTTTGGTTATACCCTGAATCCAATAACGTGCATGTCCGACTAATGTACGTTTATTCGACGCAGATCTCTCTCTCTCTCTCTCTCTCTCTCTCTCTCTCTCTCGCGATGAGAAACGTTAATTATCTGTACTAATGGAATTAAACAGCGGATGCTTCAAACGCAGTTAAATTCTCAGTAAATTTCCAATTCTGTATTTATTGTTGTTAGCGGAAACATTAATTTTCTAATAATCAGAAAGAAACAAACTCACATTGTTTCTGTCCGTCTTCCCGAAGAATAATGTTGCGACCGTCCTCACGTCTCCAGGTGACGGTGGGTTCCGGTGACCCGGTGGCGACACAACGCAATCTTATATTACCACCCTCGTGAGTGACCATACCATTTGCAGATTCGTCGTCCATTATGTCGGGCGGTATCACCACCTCCATATATCCCATCTGGAGCAGACACAAGCTTTTCGTGAAAAAGCTTCCCTTCTCACAAAAATATGAATTATATATTATAAATATAGCAAAATTAATTTTTTTTTTTTTACAACAAAAAGAAAAAGAAATTTAATAAACCATATGAAAGATTGTGTTGTGTTATTTTGAAACGTTTGTTTGTTTTGTTTGGGGCTACGAAGATCAAAATTAAAAAGAAACTAAATTACTCTTTTTCTCTCTTTCCTCTGCGCGAGCAGTCGAGAATCCGCGCTAAGACGATCTAGCAAAAACAGAACTCGCCGTGGAAAAAGCGCGTTGTTTTACGGTCCTGAGCACGTACGGGATGAGAGTATAATATGTGGGAGTATATAGAATTTACTAGCAGTGTGTGTGAGACGACGCGCGTATTCCACTCCATTGAAACCAACATGCGGGATATATGATATATAAATATAAATAATAGTAAAATATCAAGAGGCACGGTAGTGCTTCGCGCCAAGTTCACGCGCAATAAAGTTGCTAATCGTGCTTTCAATTATTGAACGTTCATTATCAGAAGCTAAAGTCGTGCATATGTATCGATATTTTGATATTGCACGTTACTCGAATTCTGCGAAACTTAACGATTTATACATAGAAGAAGAATTATACATAACGATTTAAACACATAGAAGAATTTAACTAGAATTTATAATAAATCGCGCTGTATCAGCTGACGTTTGTTATCTGACTGCGATGCGCACACGATGCGGAACCTTCGGTTCGTGTATTAATCTCGTCCGCACAGCCGAGTCGAAAAAGTCAGTTGCGTCGGGACGCGTCAGTCGGTATAAACCGCGTTGAAGTGTCTCGTAGCGTAAGTCGCCGTGTAAAAAGAACACCGTTTTACGGTCCTGGGCACGTACTGCCGGGGGGCAAGAGTGACGGTCGCCGGTTTGTGTCACAGGTTAACCGTGTGTGGGTAGAATTTACTGGTCGTGTTGCCGGCGCGCATGTCCCGCGGAATTCAATGCGACCGGCAGAGCGGGAAATCTTCCGATGCAATATACGGCCCTGACATGAGATAAAGGGCCCGTAGTGCTCATCGGTACAAGCGAGACGTACGATGGGGTGTGATAACGCGTACGTGTACCGCGCGCGTGTATGTGGAAAAAAGAAGAGAGGATAAAGGAGTTAGGGGGCACAGACAAACAAAAAGAGGAACGTACAGAAAAAAGAGAGGAAAGGTATTTATAAAACTTTCTGAGAAAATACAATACACAACAAGGATTATGAAGAAATATAATTAATCATCGTAGTCATAATCGACATAGATATAAGTTCAACTTGAGATACGTATGTCTGCGCGAAGAACAAACTCAGCGACATGTAGTCCCCAGTTTTTTGTACGTACTTTAATCAATGAAAATTTTCTTTTTCAACCGCATTTTATTCTGTGCATTACCTCGCGGAGAGAAAGAAAGAGAGAGAGAGAAAGGGAGGAAAAAAAATAAAGATACTAGCGCAATAGTTTACAGAACGTACTTTCCGTGAGCTGGATAAAACCGCGATATAAGCAGAGGCGATAAATAATTTTGCATCGGATCGGGGTCGCGAGACCGGTGCGCAACACTCCGGGATTTAAGGCGCGACGTTCGAGGGACGTTCTGAGTTTTCTGGAAGGGAAAACGAGATTCTCGTCGTCGGGGAAAACAGTACGACGGGCGCACCTGCCGCAACTGTCGGCTGTAATTTTGCCGTGTGTTTTCTCGAACGCGCGGGTCGTCTTGCCGAAAATCTGCATAATTAAAGTCGCGCGCGATTGTCGTCTCGCGACAACTCGGTGTGTTTCCTTGCGACTTCGCTCACTCGCACCGAGTTTTCCCGCCGCGTGAACGTACCGTACGTTTGTCACCGAAGTAGATCCGAAGACCGCGCGGAATGTTGATAAGACCGTGGGAATAATGCAGATATAAAACGCCGACTGGAAACTTGGTCCAGGAGTAATGACGTAAACGTATGTTGCAAGAGTATTTTTCTATATCTTTTCTACGCGCATCACACCAAGAGTTCACGTGTGAATTTTAAATATAATGAAAATACACAGAAGAAATTATTTTCATAATTTCGTTAATGTTTATAATCGATGCTTACAACAGCTGAGATAATTGGAAAAATCACCGCGCCGAAAACAAAGCGGAATCGATCGGTGGCCTCGTAAGCTGCGTGTGAGTCTGATTTTTACGACGCGATTTTCCACCTCAAATAGAATAAAATAGTCCTAGTGTTTTGCAGATACGCCGCGCGCGCTCTGAACGGCAGCTGCCAGCGCGATAGGCCGATATTACAACCGATATTACACCGCGAAATAATGGTCGAGGGTTGAAGAAAAAAGCGTGCGTTAAAAAGTTATGGTCGCGCTGTGTATAGAATTTTACAAATTCCGCCACGGCCATCGCGCGCGCGCGCACACACACACATAGCGATCCGGCGAAATTGCGCGAAACCTCGATCTTTTTAATCGAATTACGCATCGCGGTGCAACGCTCTGTCGATGGAAATCGATAGACAGATAGAGAGAGAAAGAGCAGAAAGGGATCGAGCCTCGTGTGTAACGACCGCGCGATTCCAACGCACGGAAACGCCGACGAAAAATAGAGCGTCGTCGGCTGGAAGGTAAATGGAAATTAATTTAACAGAGATGCGTTGTGTTATTGCGGATGCGCGTCGAGGCGTGTTTCGCTGTAGCGGGTAATGTTGTTTGAAGTCACGGAGTTTCAAAAAAAATGCGGGTACCCGTGTCATTAAAAAAAAGTAGGGAAAAAAACAGAGCGTAAAACGCGAATTATGAAAGTACAAACATCGCGTCAGTTTTTGAAACATCGTACGTGCGCCACAGTAACGTGTGCCGATTAATTGCAATGCTAAAATATATTATATAACACGGTTTGGTTCAGTACAATTTTCACGCTCGTGCAACCGAGTTCGCACAAAAGTTTTTATCAAATCAACGTTCGCAATTACACGCTCACCTGACTGCGCATCGGATCGGTGTTGACTTGGCACATGTAAGTACCGGAGTCGTTCTTCTGAACATTCGTCACGTGCAGTTTCCACGTGTTGTGTCCGTTGTGCGTGACGGACAATCGGTTGTTATGGGCCACCATGTGCGTGTGTATTGCCAGAATTGCTCTAGAATCGGATTTTATCCAGGCTACCTGAAACACACATCGGGGAAAAGTGCACTTCGCGCGATCTAACACTTGTTGTTACCAAAATCCTCAAAGCCACAAGAGATTCGCATACATTTACACACACAGGCGTTACATTACATTTTATCGAGAGAGAAGATGTTTTTTACAATATTATTTCTCGGAATAAAGAGTGACAGTTGTTCGAGAAAGTAATTTTTGTACCTTGTACGACTGCAGATGATTAACGACGCAGGTGAAGAATACGTCGCGACCCTGTATCACCGTGTGATTTTCCAAGGGGGCTAAGAATTCGGGCAAAAGTTCGGGAGTATTTTTATTCTGACCTGGAACATGAATAATTTTTAACACGCTTGTGTTAATTATTTTTCGTTGCTCTTGCCTCTCTCGATGTCTCGAGACGAGGTAATATACATATATTGTTGTGTCGAAACAACGACAATGTATCTCGTGAACACAAGAGAGAAAGAGAGAGAGAGAGATGTCGAATTATTTTCGATACACGTGTATAACAAGAGTTTTTTCGCTTCATGATAAAGCTTTTTTGTTTTGCAATATACACAAGTGCTACATACATATATATATACATATAAAGTCATACAACAAACAATATAAAAAGTAATAATAAAATATTTGAAAAAAAAAAGCGTTTGTTGCACTTGCAATCAATTTGCGAGATCCAATCCTCCGCGTCGAACACAATAAACGACAAACACAACAACGCGTTTTGCGTTATACGCGTTCCGCCCTTTTCAATTTCGCCGGATATTACGACGAGGCGATCGCATCGCGCTTCGAAAAATGCGATGCAGCGTGGGTGCTCGAAAAAGGGAAAGAAGGAACGAATGCATCCCCTCTGACGAGCAGTGTCTCGCCGGAATGCATCGCCGCGATTTGCCGACGTCGAAAGTGCATGCATGAGCGAGCAGCACGCCGTCGATTAGATATTCAAGGCGGAGGGTCGAGGATGGGAGCGCAACATCCACCCTCCGCGCGTTCTCCCGCCACGGCCACCTGCCCACCACCGCGCGCCCAGCCCTCTCGCGCTCGGAAGAGCAGAAAGCCGCCCATATTCTCTCGTATCGAATTCTTGTATGCGTTCATGCAAGAAGGGCGATAAATGGAAAAATTCTTGAATCTCGCAGTCGTAATCCGGACGCCGGTTTTCATAGGTCGGGTTTACGACTTACCCTTCGGCCGTTTCACCCTTACTACCGCCGCCACTCCGTCCGTTCCCCTTGCCCACAACAATCTTTTCCCTCGCTTTTCCACGCGTTCTCGTTCCGCTCTCTTTCCCGCTCGACCCTGCTGGACCTTTTTTTATTAACTGCTTAAATTTAATTTTCGCTTCAATGAAGAAAACCTTCTCGCTTCCCAAGAGAAATATTATAAGCTCATCGAAAAGTCATCCAGTAAAGAAATAACAGTTACTGCGTATCTTTTAAAATATTGTATAATCCTGGTATAAATTGTCAGTGTTTTTTTTTTCTATTTTTTAAACATATTCTACATAGTTTTTAATTATGTCTTTCATTATAATCTCATAATAAACAGTTTCTCTTTTTCTCTTTTTCCATTATTGCTATTAATTTTCTCATCTATTTTAATCTCGAAGTCTTATGCCTACAATAATGAAAATTATCATTAAGAATAAGAACCCTAACACGTCCGCAGAGTTTTCACACATCTATTCTACTCTTCGGTAGTTCCGTTCGTTATTTCCTGTTGTGTTAATTATTAAAAAGAAACTCTAGTTCTACATTTATAACGTTTTACACAACTTTACGAAAACAAAAAAAAGAAAATGTGCATTCGTGTGTGTGTGCGCGCATTCGTTTCAAGAAGAAAGGCGACGGATGAGAAAGAGAGAGAGAAGTGAATCACAAGTGAGAGCGCAGTACACACGCCTTTATTGCGTCGGAATTTCATTCCCAGACATAATTGTAATCAGTGAGGTGTAATTCTGGCAATTTGTCGCAGGGATATCTAATTAATTAGGTCCTTTTGCGAAGGCGGATAGAATCAGCAGTGCAAACGCGTACGCGCGCGCGCGGTCTGCCGTCTCCTCGTTAATTATACGCGGGATGGAATTTTTCATCGAAATTATCACGCACCATCCGGCTAGGAAATTAAGATCGCCGTTGATGCTCGCGGCTGCGCTGCGCGCCGGAACAAACTTCGTTTTTTTCTTCTTCTTCTCTTTTTTTTTTAGACTCTGTTCCGTCCGCGTCAACAACGTTAAAACTGAAGTGACGCCGCGAGGCGTTTTTCGTGTAAAAATCTGTATGGTCGCGATATTACCACGTTGGAAAATTTCCGTCCCTTCCGTGTGTAGCGTGGAAAGCAGTGCAAAATGGAAACAAATGACAAATCCGTTTTCGCGAATTTCCGACATCAGGGTTTTGCACTTCCACGCAGACGGCGAGAGAGCCAATAAGACCGCGGCAATAAAGCGCTCGGTAACAAGCGTTAATAAAACAGTTATACAGAATCTAAAGGGCGACCTTTTGCGCGGAGAGAAAGAGAGAGAGAGAGAGAACGGAGATATTAAAGGCGATTATAAAAGTCGTGGCTGGATATCGTCCACCCACTTCTCTAATTTAAGGGAGTCGGAAAGAGGAAGGATCTTCGAGAGCCGTTGGACGGCTCACTCGCGACGATAGACCCGGGAAGATGAGCAGTATCCGGTGATACCCACTTTATCCCGGAGAAACGACGGTAAGCTACCCACACAATGGCCGCCGCAGAGAGCCGCTCTCGTCCGTTTCAAAGAGTTCGGATTTCGTTGGTCTCTCTCTCTCTTCTCTTCCCCTCGCGGTCGAACGCCGAGAGAAATCCTATATCGTTGAAATCGCGAATTTAAAATGCGCTACCCTCCCCCCCGCTCATCCCCCTGACCGGCGGAATCTTCCCCGTTCTCGCGAGATAGCAGGATGTTCTCGGGGCCGAAATGATCATCAGTTCTCGTGGAGTCGCGCGAGAAAAGAAGAGGGTACGAAGTAGAAGAAGAGTCTTTCTATATCGCTACGTTACATATGTATCTGAAGAACGTTCTGTGCGGTAATCGACCGCGAATACGATGTAGACGTATATCTATTCAATGTATATATCCTCAAAAACGCTAGAAAGTAGATGTAATTTTACTATTCCATTCAAAGACGACGATTGAACATTAAATAATAATGTGTTTGAGAAAACGGAGCGCGATTAGCTGGGAGAATGAATTATTAAGAGCAATGAGAGAGAGAAAAAACGGTTTTGAAGATAAGATATCGCGCGCAAATCGACGGTAGGGTATCGTCGCGGCGACAAGAAAATCCAACATGCTAATAGGCAGGCAAGAGCGACATTACAGCGTGGATTACAACGGATCGAGCCGATGTCATTAAAGAAACATTTGCACGACAAGCGCAAATTATCGCGCGAGCGAAAATCCAATCCATCGTTTACACAAGTCGAGAAATCATCTTTCAACGTTCGACGATCGTCGCGGCAATTTTCTTGACACAATTCGAGTCTATATTCGGAATAAATTGAAGAACAAAGTTTTCCAGGTGCGCAAACACTCGGAGTTTATCCATACCCTCAAATATTGAAACAACCCTCATCCTTCTCTTAATTCGATTCTCGAGTATTTGCGGCTGTACGGCGAGCTTGATTTGCGCGGCTTGACTGCGGGATGTCCGCGTGTATAAATGTAATTGGACAAAAGTTCTGTTTTAATTAAAAAGAGACGGAGAGGGGAAGGTCGAACAGTCAGAGAGGACCGAGAGGACAATCGGTAACGGTCGGTGTTCACGGCGTGAAGGAGGGAGGACGGAGAAGGACAGCGGAATTACTCCGTATTTCCGTGAGGATTAAACGTCCCGCCTTTTTGTTCCCGCTCAAATGTTCCGGATTTTCAGATCGCGGCACAGTCTCTCTCGAGCTAACTCGAAAAATTCCACGAATTCTTACACGGCGAGGAGAGAGCGCGTTTGCGCGCGCGTCCCGCGTCGTGGGGCGAAGATAACGCGCAAGACAAAGCGCGCGGGGAGCGGAAGTTACGTTACGTGTCGCGCACGCCGACGACGACGACGACGACGAGGACAACGACGGAATCTTTTCGGCAAACACGAAACGCCGAAAGGGATTACGCGAAAGAGTTTTCGTTAAAAAGTTCCGGTAACGAAGGATTTACGGCCGAGCAACGCGAAGGTGTAAAAGCGCCACCGGCGAGGAAGAGGAGAAGGAAGAGAGAGAGAGAGCGCTTGCAAAAGGAAGGCGTTGAAACGAAACATAGCAAAAGCCCGTGTTTAAATGGAACGGGATCCGCACGTGACCGTGTGTAAACTCGGGGAGCGCGGCACTGTCGCAGTGCGAAAGTAATTTAAAATCGGGGGTTACAAACCACCCTCAAGAGAGTTGTGTGCGTTCCCCGCACAAATTTTGATACGAATCTGAACATTTCGAGTTCTGCTGCGCGCACTCGACGATCTCTGCGCGTATTTTTTTTTTTTCGGTCAGAGAATATAAATCAAAAATTTTATTCCGCAATTTGTGCGCAATTATTTCGAGCACACAATCCGGTGCGCCGATATATCCCACATCCTTCCTCTTTATCCGGTTCGCAAATCACGCTCGAGAGTGACGCGAACGCGCGGGGCAAGAAAATTCTTTGTTTTGATGGGAGAGAAGTGAAGGAATATTGAAAATATTGCTTGCGAACATTATCGTAAAACGTATCTGTTATTTACAGTGTGTGTGTGTTATTTAAAATTGAAACTATCACACATATGTACGCGCGTTTAAACATCATTAAATTTTACGCAAAGAAAACATAATAACGATGTTTCTTCAATAATCTACTAGTGCTAGTAATATTTTTTTTTTTTAACTCGAAATAAAAACACACAAAGAATTTTCACATTCCTTCATATTTCATATAGAACATCCAATATTCCTTGAATTGTTTACATGCGAATGTGGATGTTGATCAAAAATCCACAAGCATATATATCAGTAATAAAGTGAGGCAACTGTAAGCCTCCCTTTTAGGTAGCACCCGTGTGCTCTCCTCTCTTCGAATACTTATCAGATCGGAGCACGCGCCTATTGATTTTGGCTTAAACGGAGCGAATCCGTCCGTAGAAGTTGGAAAAGGAAAGGCAGAATTGCACGTGCTCTCTTTCTCTCTCTCTCTCTCTCGCTTCCGGTAATGTGACGCGAGTTTTCTTCGCGTCACTATACGCGAAAAAAAGAGGGAGCCCGCGTAATTGCGCAATTAAAGGCGAATCGCGATCACCGAATGCTCGGCGAAAGTACGCCCGCGTAGCGTACTTAGGGGAGGAAAAAAAATATAAAGTGGCGCTCACCCTTCTCTGCTCCTCAAGAGCGCTCTTCTCGGCTGCGAAAAAAACCGAGGGTGCAGATCGAATATCCACTACGCGTTCGAGCACCCGTGAATTGTCGTTGAGTAAAAAAGATAAACTGGAGGTGAATTTTATTCATTTGAGGCCTTTTTTGTACGTACAAAATATTTGATCTTCTTCGGATCTTAATTTTGATCGCAAATTTAGTGACACAAATATTTCGAGGTTCGTGAATTTTTCCTTGAGGGAGAAATTTAACGAAGATGATCAATCTTGTGTCGTGTCAAAATATCTCCGCGTATTTCGTCTTGTGGCGTGACACAAAATTTATCAGCTAAAAAAAATTCGGGAGAAGTAATTTTTCTCGTTCTTCGATAAAAGCGATAAAATAACCGAGTGATTGCCTCCTTTACTGTGTCTCGTACTACTTTTGCTTTAAATCTGCTCCGCCGCCCCTAATCGCTCATTATCGACTAGTCGATCGAGAAATCGTTTTCAAACTTCTCTCAAGTATTCCCGCGACGCTTCCGTTCTCACTTCCGGAGAACAGATTGCGTCCACTGGCGATAGAGCGACGCTGTTTTTTTCACGCGCCACCGGTGTGACGCGCTCGGCAATTCTGCTCGGCAGGATACGGTCCTCCCTCCCTTCCCTCTCTGTCTCCCCCCTCTCTCTCTCTCTCTCTCTCTCTTGTTTTCCGTCGAGTCTGAGGAAACAGGCGCGCAGGATCTCCGTCGAACGAACGAACGAGAAAAATAAAAGCGACCGTCAGTGCGCGCCTTCGGTGTACCGTAGGGATTGTCTCGTTAGCATAATCTGTCGGAGGTGCGGCTGCGACTCTCTCGGATGGCTTTCCCTCCCGCTTTTGTACTTCCATTCCTCCTCCTCGTCGAATCACCCTTATTTTTCCGATATATATCCACGGAAAAATGCTCGCGACATTTTTCCGCGTTGTTGCATTCAAGGATATTAAACACGACACGAATGCGCTCGGATCCTTTTAGTCTGGCGTTCTTTTTCACGGTTTTGTCTCTTAATTGAGACAGCACGCGATATACACGTGTAAATATATATATATATTAATCGGACAGTTTTTAAAGGTTGTGTGTGAACACACAGTGTCCGATCTCGCGAAATTTTTAATATACTCGCTGAATTGAATTTACGCAAAGAGTTGACTTTCTTTCGGAAAAAACAAAGAAAACAAAAGCCATCAAAGGTATCGCTCAATTTTTCCACTTCTTCCACATTCTTTGTTCAAGCTCTTTGTCCAACATTTTTTTTCACTAATTGAAGTTTCACATACGAACCAAAAAATAATAAAAAAAAAAAAAAAATACACAAAATATGTAATAAAAGTTCTTTAGTTTATTCATTGCTCGCGCTGTGTGTGCCATTACGTTCGCTGTATTACTTTTGTAATTATTTCGTAAAATATTCGTCCGATTCAATCCTACATAATATTCGAGCGCGATTTTATTCCGCGTCCGCGTCTGCTGAGCCAATCAACGACCGCCGGGATTTTTTTTTCCGCCAATAAATTTCATTTCGTTCTACACGCTCTTCCCCACACCGGAGATATATCCATTAGTTTCTTTTCGTATCTCTCTCGCATATTAATTCCGCATAAAAATTTCACATTTTTCATTTTCGTGTTTCGACGTGTATACACATTGTATATGTACGACGTGCGTGTACAGATACACAAAATTTTTGTCGTGTAGGTAAAATAATGCGGGCGTCACGCGAACAGTTTTAGCAATCTCGCGAAAAATATTTCGCAAGAACCGAAACGCTCGATTAACTTCTCGTCGCAAAGTGAAATCGCGTCGCTATACCGAGCAACGAAAAGAGAGCTTGTCCTCGAGCGCGTTAAGCGTCGAAGAAGGTTATTTCCTTAAGCGTTCGGACACTCGTTTATTTGGTCACGCATCCTTCAACGACTATCTCGTTTTTCATCCTGAATGCCAAATGAATTCCCCGTGTATCGCCTTCGGCCGTCACGAAGACGACGCGAAGTTCTGCCGCTGACGACAGCGACAGGAAAGGAGAGAAGAAAACTTTTCTCGTCGCCTATATACATATATATATATATGTATCCTTATCTCCTCCCATCCCGCATCGCTCGTGCGATGCACCATTCGTCGTTGCGCTTCGTTTAAAGTCGTAAAAGCGATATAAAGCCTCCTTTTTCGAGTGACTAACTTCTTCATTTTGCTTTTTATGCTGCGCGTTCCCTCCCTTCTCGGCTGTACATCGACACCTCGTGGGAACTTGAACAACACGTGACGCGCTATTTAGAATCGATTTTCATGTCTGTTGAGTACATAGTACAATGCGCGAGGCTACTTGGCAGCCACTTCTAGCCGGCGTCTTTATTCCCCGAAGACGGAGGAGCATGTATAGATATTCATGGGGGAAAAAAAACAAAAAACAGATTGAGATTTGCGCGAAATTGCGGTTTATCTCTCGCGCATTTAATTCCGCGCGGTTTCTTTTTTTTTTTTTTGTAATTCGAGCGAGTTATATCAACGTTAATTTCGTGGCGCACGCGCCGCTCGCGGATGTTAATTTAATTATCGCGCGTATCGCTCGCGGGCGCGGATAATCACGGGGGAAAAATATATGTATGTAGGTGCGCGCGGAGTTTCGGAGCGAGAAGCACGAAATACCTGTAACATACTCGGCGCGTTTCGAAGGTTTCATCCGTTAAAATCCCCTCTCCTCTTTCTATTCCCGCGAAGTGTGTGAACGCGAATAATGCAGCTCGTGACACGAATGCCGACGTATCCTTCGCGAACAAGCGTCGAGGAGCGCCTCGCACGCTTCAACTCCTGAGCGGAGGAGCGCCGCGTTTTAAAAGAGAAAAATAATTATCCGGTTGCAAAAGTCCAAAAATAATGCTTCGCAAATGCGAGTCAGTTTTTCTCGCCAATTCGCCTGACAATATTATCTCGGTCTCGAACGAGATACTAGCTTAATTCGCCCACTCAGGAAAATAAATACCCTCACTGACTCGATATATTTTTTGGCGCTTCCCAGCACGTGTTCCCAAAATAGCGCCAGGAGTGCTCTTTGCGACCGAAAAGGAGAGAATCGCTGAGAAACGAACGACGAACGTCACACAACGCTATACGTTTACCTAAAAATTTTATTACAGCAAATCAGATATTCGAATAATAACGCGATATAGAAAATCATAGACCGCAGAGCACCACCAAGACTACCTGGACATCGAGTCGGGAAAACGTCTGTTTAAGTTTGACGACGCTGATATATATTAATAACGCGAACGTTACAATATCACGCTCCGCGTTAAGTTTGACAACACCGATATGTTGCTATCGCGCAATACCGTCGGTTCGATACGGGCGAATTATTACTTCTCTAATAGAATTTGAATATAGCTATTTGCATTAGTCCGGACGGCGGAGTTATAGCCGGCATTCAGTGCAATTGTCATGACATTTTCAATTATTCCGGGCGCCCGGCCGTTCGTCGGTTCCCGGGAACAAACTTTGCCCATATCGTAACAGCGCCAGTTACGTCCGCCGTGCTTGACGGATTACCCGGGATTACATGCGTCCGCGAACTTCGACGGTGCGGCGTTCGATGTCGTCAAGATGGGACGTGTAACGTGAAAAGCACTTTGTGTTTTGATATATTTGTCGCGCGCGCACACACACCTCGGGGAAATCAAAACCGAGAGTATTTCTCGTGAAATACCATTCGCACAAAGATACTGAAGAAAATTGCGCAAAAAAAAAAAAATTATACTGAGAAAATTTCTAAATCTCATATATTTTTTTTAAACTTTTCAAGAACGTAGTTTCGCACGTGTGTATTTCTTCCACCAGAATTAAATAGATAACACAGCAATGAATATAAAATTGTATAGTGCGTTTGATGGCGCGTGCCACATGTGCAATGAATACATATCGTACGTTAGACTTCATTTCTCATAAATTACGCTTCTTTGAACGGCACACAAAGCTCGTAACGAATGGCTTAAGCTTCTGTAATGAAAACGCTCGATGTTTATGCACGTAACTTATCGCGCCGTTGCTTTACGAGAATCATATGTGGCTCCGCGATGTATTTGGTTGCGAACAACACACTCCGGCACGCTAAGTACGTTAGTTTAATTATATAAAATCAAAATATATTCAGTCAATCCTTTTTTACATTTTATTTAACAAATATATCAATACATTAAGTGTTTAGAAATCTGTGCGTTAGAAAAAAAAAAAAAACAGAATAGTACATATTTTCTGAAAACAGTTGTACATTTATGAACCGTTTTTATGATGCGCACTCTGGTCAAGATACTTCGGTTTTAAAAATGTTCTCTCTCTCTCTCTCTCTCTAGACATGGAAAATAAATATCCATGTAATAAATAAATAAATAAATTATACGTAAATATAGAGACAACAAATTATGAATACGGTGATATAATAACTATAAATGTGAAAAATATGCAAAGTTTGTTTTTTTAGGAAAATTCAGTGTAAAATTACAAATGTATTTTTCATAACCAATTGATTTACGTGTTCCGATATGAGAACAAAATGAACAGTGAGACAAAATGCAATTTTTTTTCTTACGACGGATGAGATATATTCGACCTCGGTTCAGCTTATTGCATTTCAATAAGTACATCCGCATAGAAATCGATGCGGCAACCGGTGAATCGCTGATAACGTCGCGAGCGGTTGACGAACGCCCGGGACTCGCTTGGGTTACGCCACGAGAACGAAGATTCTGAAGGCGACTGTCGGCGCGATATTGAAAATGGAAGCTGGCACACTCTTTCCCGCGTGTCATCATCCGCGTCGACCGCCGATGAAGATGGAACGGATCGAAGCGACGTTTCTCCTCTCGCGCGATCTCAAGAAAGAAACTCCGGAAAGGCAGTCAAAAACCGATATAAAAGAAATTTTTTTGCAAACTCAAAGAGCTCGTAAATCTCGCCGGGAAATTTGATGACGAGAATACGCGCGCTATTGTGTGATTAAAGAGTCTTAAAAGATAAATGCTTGGAAATGCGCAAAAATCGATTCGCAGGTAACACTGTTTTTAAAAACTTTTTTTTTTTTAAAGGTAGACTAAAAAACCAAAAAGTTTTTCAACATACACACATATGGATATTTGTACTTACGTGTGGCGAACAATATAAAAAAAATGTTGATAAATTGCCGCGAGTGAGGATTAAAAAAACATCGGGATTGAAAAATATATTATTTTCAGATATGCGCAAAGAGGTAATACACATCACAGTTGCGCCATCGCAGATTGCGCCATTAGACGAAGTGCATCAACGTCGACATTTGTAATTATTACGTTAACGCGTATAATCGCATTTGTACGTACTATATCGCGCTACGTTGTCGCGCGTGTAGCGCATTTTTGCGACGTACTCTCATTTCCGGGCGCGATATGCGCTTGTTAATTAGCGCGGCCGCAAACAAAAAATACAAGTAAAGCAAATCTGGAAAAATTGCTGAGCGTGATAACGTCCGTCGATATTCACGCGAAAATACACGCGTCATATACGCTTGTCGCGTTATAATCTCCTCTCTTGAGTTAAAAAAATATTTTTTCCCCGTCGCGAGTATACACACTCGAAGCTCACCAGACAGAGGTGAAACGTGCTTCGCAAAAAAAAAAAAAAATCTCGCAAATTCCCACGGAGAGAAAGATCCAAAGAAATACTCGGCGCGCAATGCTATTTCGTGACGATTTTGACCTTTTTCGCGAAAGGCGGGAGGAAGTATCGGAAGTGAAATAAAGAAAGCGGTCCGGCAATAATAAGACCGCCAGTTAAAAATAAGAAGTACTCGCGAATTTAATTACGACCCTCCTCTTTTCCTGTCTAATCCCCTCAAGCGACTCCGTCATTTTAATTCTCGACGAACAAAAGAGTCGGGCACTTTAATACTCATCATCACAGAATCTTCGCGTATATGTACATATATATATAATACACACACACAAACACTATTACATAATCACCTTAGAAAAGCTCAGTCAAAGAAACGTTCTCTCGCGATTCCTATCTACAACTCCCTTTTTTAGAAAAATGCGCGGCGCATCTCGCGTATAGCGAACACAAAGTGTAAAGTTAAAAAAGAAAAGAATATAAAAAAGATTATATATGATAATTATATTTACGTGTGATGCACCTGCATATAAAACGCGAAAAAAAAAACAAACAGTTCCCGTTCCACGAAAGAAAGGAACCAAGTCACGACGGCGTTAAATATACAAGGTTATTGCCAAAGGTTTAAAAGCCATCGACTGACGAATCCTTCTTAACGCTTCCGTCAGGCCGAGAAGCCCGAGGGCTCGGTTACTTATTGCGGCTGCGACTGCATCGTAGAGGGTATATGAGGGTGAGAGAGAGAGAGGAGGGAGTTGGACGCGGCGTGCCCGAGTAAATCACGGTGGATTTAAGTGGATTCTGCAAACTCCCTCGCGCGCCGGGGCTACCCCCGTCGACGATGTATCGTCCTCGTAGGGTCGTTGCGGCGCCCGCGCCACCGCAGCGCGGATATAAACCGGGCGGCCGGGAGATTCAGAGCCGAGTGGCAACGGCCGACGCGCCGCGCTCTCTCCGCTTCTCCGAGAGAGCCGAGGCCCACATCCGTTGCCGTCTTACGACCGCGGCTTACAACGGAACTTCGTCGACTCTCGGGCCAAAGCTCACGGACAGGGGAACGGTGGATTACACGGGGGCCTGGGACCTCTGACAAGATATGAGAAGGCCTCAGGATGTGTGTCGTATATAATATATACGGACGAGGTTTTATACGCGTGACACATGCGGGACCCACTTTAAGATCGGGGAATGAAGTCGGAATCTCGAAGCGAGCAAAAACGCGATACGTGTCTTGGCGCGCCGTAGATTTTAGCAACGAGTAAGTGTCAAACTCTTCTCGCTGTAACTGATTTGTGAGAAAACATGCGAGAGAATGACGGGGAATATTTACTCAATGAGTTGAGTAAATATTCTGCGAAATAAATATTATGCGAAATATATCGAACACACGGACTCTTTTATATCGGCTATCTATAGCAACAACTGCGTTCATATTTACATCGTATGTGCCGCAGCACAAATATTCGAGTGTTATTTCCGTTTGAATATAGCGTTTGGAAGAACACACACACAAAAGGAAAGCTGTTGTACGACATCGGGAGAATTTTCCGTGGCTTCCTCATGAAAGTCATGCGGGATTTGAGCAGGCGACGCGCGCTTGCGCTCGCGAACGAGCGCTCCTTTCGATTCACCTTTTCCCCGACCCGGTTCAATCTCGTCCTTTTCTCTCGTCACGACGACAGCGTGACGCGACTCGGCCCCGTCACGGCGGTCCATTTCGCCTTCTTTCCTTAACCTTCCTCTTCCTTCGGTTCTTTCATTGAATTACGAGAACCGCCGATAGATCTTGTCGGGTGCGGAAATACCTTGACGTCCGGATGACGTTGCGAAAGGAACGAGAAGGGTAAACGCCAGAAGAGCGCGATCAGAAATCTCTCGTCTATATATATATATATATATATATATACGACAGACGAGAGACGCGCTAAAATAGCGTCCTCAGTTCTCCCGGATATTTAATCTTAACGTTAGTTTTTTTTTGTTTTTCTCAAAATCTAAGAGTAATCGATTTGTGCGAGTGGATTCGCTAGCAACGCGTGTTTGAAAAATAAAAGCCGGTATGAAACACGACGGATAATTATTTGTTTTGTAAAATTGGAAAACTTAAGGTTTGCGCGTGAAGTTCCACTTCCAATATTTGGAATGCGGTATTGATATCTGGCACGTAACTCAAACAATCTAAGTTTGATAAACGGATTGTGAGGAACTCTGTGTGTGTCTCTCTCTCTGTCTCTCTCTCTCTCTCACTTCAAGTAGCGGACGAGAAGAAAGAGAGAGGGATTTTACTTACATAAGCAAAGTTGCAGGACCGCGGCGAAGAGGGCTGCGAGTTTCCGCGCTGCCATGAGAGTTGACCAGTTTTCTGATGATCTTCGGGACACCAGTCGGCGATCTGAGAACAAACAAAAAAGGGAGTTTTTTTTTTATAAACGTTACAAGCGTCGCGACGTAAGGCTAAAAGTTTGTTTTAAAATATCGTTAAAAAATTATAAGCTTGAATACGCTCGACATTAAAAACAACATTGGGCTTTGTTGCATTTATCAACGATTTAGCGATCCTTCTGCAACGAAAAAGAACCGAACTCCTCGATTGACTCGCCGCACAAATTGCTCATGATTGCACGGTAGTGAGTATGCTAGTTTGCCGATCGTGAGAAATTGACTCAGCAGTTTCTCACTGAGCTGATTCGCAGTTTCCAACGCGAAAGATTTATTTTCCGCTATAATCTGCATCGTTCTCTTTCTTCTCTCTCTCTCTCTTTCTCTTTTTCTTTGCGTCCTGCTTCTTCGCCACCGAAGAAAGAAGAACGAGAAAGAGAACGCGTCAATTTTAATTATCGATCGCCTTAACTCTTTCGATATCCACGACGTCGCACGAATGAAAGGGTCAGAGTGGGGAAAAAAGAGCAACCGCGCGAGAGCGGAGAGAAGTACAGTAAAAGCGGAGAAAGAGTAAAAAGGAAAGAGAGAGAGAGAGAGAGAGATCGAAAGTAGCTCCGAAGTAAACTAACCGCAACGCCAGAGGCTTGCCGGCTGTAATTAATGACCACCCCCGTAGTTATCCTATCACCAATTAAAGGAGCCACGCCGAGAGTGGTGCCTCTCGTTATTCCGTTGAAAATCGCGAAGGCGTCGCACGCGCGTGGCGGTTCGGCTCTAATGAAGGGGCGCGCATGAACAATGAAGCGTAAAGGCCGATTAAGCATCACGCGAGCAGCACGCGAAGCTCGCCGAATAATATTTTCTGGCATTCTCTGCATTCAAAAGATAGAGAGACGAAAAAGAAAAGTAATATTTTTTATATATTATAATTGAAGAGATGAATTCCGTGCGCGGAATAAAACCATTATATATATTATATATATGCGTATTTTCTTTTATATAATAAATATTTATCTTACATTTTTGAATAATAATTTGTAATGAAAGAGAATAAAAATATTCAACGTGTCTTATCTCTCATACCGTTCTTATACACGCGCAGACAACACACCGTGCTCTTTTTACGTCTTTTTAGCGCGCTTTTTCCTCGTTGACGGGATATCCGCCGACTCATTTCGCGATGTCGATAAAACCGCGGATGAGGAATTTTTATTCCCTCGCATGTCACGCGATGAAAGAAAGTGTCGACGAGCCGCCATCGATTCCGCAACGGCCGCACCTGCTCCCAACGCAAATCAATCTGCGAGCTATCACTTACGCGGGAGAGGACCGCAACTTTTTTACGATGCGCTAATAGCGCGATTAAAGCCGCGTAAAAATGATTGCCTATTATCTTTGATTAAACAAAAAAAAAAAATAAATAAATAAATACATGTTGCATTTATACAAACGATGATATTTCTCTTTCTTTCTTCATTTGGGTAAAAATTGTGAGAAATTAAACGCAAATTTGTGCGATTTATATTGTTTGAATTTAAAAAACGTAGACTAAAAGAATTTTCTATGTCGGTCGACCGTGCGCGATCGTGACACTCCGCGAGATTGACAAGACAAGACCTCACTTTTAGTAGCCTTCCAAAATTCTATTGTGCGAGCTACACGAGAAAAATTCGCATGTTGAAGTTTAAAACGCGCGATGCCGAAACGAACAGGCGTCACGCGCGACCGTCCGCGTTTTTGGTCCATCCTTTGGATGAAACGAGCCTCGCTCTCTCTCTCTCTCGCTCTTTCTCGCAGCTCACCAATCCGAGCCGGCAGTGCGCACATCCATCCCGACAATGTCATCTCGCCGACGGCCGGGCGATGCGACGCGCGATGCCCATAAAGCATCAAAACGGCGTTTCGTTGCGGCAGCTTTATAGCGGTAACGTGGCGGCGGATCGATTCGCTATTTGTCAGCAGTCATCTCGGAAGACAATCCGACGCTCTCGGCCGGTGCATCGAGGCGAGTTAAGGAGAAGGCGAGCCACGTTGAAGAAAAATGGAAGATGGAACGAGCAGGAGGGGGAGGGGGGGGAGAGAGAGAAAGAGAGAGAGAGAGAGAGAGAGAGAGAGAGAGAGGAGCAGCGGAAGAGGATGGTTATAGGGCACAGTCGGAAGAGCGCGATTGATTTATTGCAAAAAGAGGTCGCGCGCGGTAAAGTGGACTATTTTTCAATGAATCGGCCGAGAGAGAAAAGGGGGAGGGAACGAGACTCCGATGGAAAAATGGAATTTTTCCGTGGGAAAAATGAAATTTTGAGCGCACCTAAAGGGAACCTTCGGTGTAAAGTGCCCGGCTGTCATATACGTGTCTCAGTCACCCTCCGCTGATTTCTCGCAGGCGACTTCGATATCTTTCGGAGTGACGCTGTAGTTACCGGAATCGGGAATACGTACACGAGAGGGTACGCGGAGAACGCGGGCGATAGAGAACGCACGCGGTAGGGAAACGAGAGAAGTGCGGGACGCACACCCGTAAGTTATGACTTTCGTCTCGCTCCCGCCGTCGTCGTTGCCGTATACCGACGGCTCTATGAATGTATGCATGAGATACGAACTTTATGCTTTATGCATTGAACGCGCCGACGATAAGAAGTCGCGCGCGCGTACACTCGACGCGACGCCACGTTTCGTGCGACGAGTACACCAACAAAGAGAGGAAGAGAGAGTGGATAGATACGCTTCATTGGCTAATCGCAATCGGATGCGCGATCTGCATGCGAGGTCGTATCGGAAATCGCTGGAACAAGAATGAATCTCGCGTGACAGAGAGAATATCAGTTTTTTAATTTCGCACGCGCGAAATGAAACGCATCATCGGGAAACAGCGATAGAAAAGTAGAAAGATACATATGTATAATTTATTATACTCGATTGCGACATATCAAATTTATCTCGCAATTTTTCTAAATTAAAACAAAGCAACACAGAAAAAGAGAGAGAGAGAGAGAGAGAGAAAGAGAGAGAGAGAGAGAGGAAAAAAATTTTAATCATCTGCCGCTTGACAGAGTCGTTTAGCATCCGACATCGTCTTCACTCTATCAGAAGACGATACACGTAGAGAGACGTCTCTTCGAAACGGCATCGCTTTTAATCGTTAAAGCCCGCCAGTAGCTTTGGCGCGGAAATGAGACGAAGACAGAAGGGGGATAAGGGGAAGGAAGAAGAGGAGGTAGAAAGTGGGAGTTAGAAGTCTCATCTCGCGAAACGTTTATAGACAAGAAACGCGCGCGCGATCGGACGATTACTCTCTCTCGGTGAGACACCCCTGCGGCGGTAATAACTGTCTCTTGCGCTAAATGAAGAGACGGTTAATCTAATCCGCGCGGCACCGACAGGCCCCCCCGGGATTTATTCGTTCGTAACGACGTAAACCGTACAAATTGGCGAGCGGCACACGCGGTCCTAATTGCTTTCCGCGCCTCTCTCACCGAGAGAGAGAGAGGGATATACAAGTGATAAATCCTTAAACATTAATTCAATTGTTTAGCATGCACACGTGCACCTGCGTTCTCTCTCGTCCACGGTGAATTCTTAGCGCCACCCGCACAGCACACGCCATCCGCACCACATCTTCGAAACTCGAATCCGCGAAACCGAATATCTGGACTCTAAGCGCGCCACGCGATGCAAACATGTTTCGAATCATTGGCAAACTCGATCTCACCGATGTCGTTGCTAGAAATTCATGGTACGCGACAATTTAGATGATCGAGAAACTCGAACAGTTTGAAAATCACAAATAAAAAACACAATAAAATAAATACACATTTTACACGAAAATGTTATAAATTTTATTGTAATCTCCAGCGAGGAGATAGCTTCGAATACTGTCAGAAATTTGATACGAGAGCGGTACGCGCCGTAATTTATTTCGCTGTCATCGCGTGTCTCGCGATAATTACGATTACATCAACAAATCGACTTTAAATTTCCGGACAATTTTATTAAGTTTTTTTTTTTTTTTGTCTGCCACCTCGCACGAAGTGATACGCTTGCCACCACGACTTCGTCGACATTAGCGTCGCATTGAGGCAATAAAAACAGCGTAATTATTAAAAAGACGTGCACTCTCGCGTCACCGCGAGAGCCTCGTGTTTTCACCTTCCACATGACGTGCCAATTATATTTTTAAAAGCTCCCTCGGTCGGCGTGTTCGTCCCGTTCAGTGCCACTAACACAAAGCCCGACACATACCGCATACGGGGCGACATAAAGGTAACCGTACTCTTCAAGTAACGTGGCGTGGTATGGCGAACGTTGTTACGCGGCAAAGTACGCGCACTTTTAGCCGCAATTCCGTGTCATTTGGCCACCGTTAATGAATATGACGGTAGCGGAATAGAAGAGGAACCCTTTCTCTCTCTCTCTCTCTCTCTTTCTCGCACGCTCGCAGGAGGAAACGCGATTGAAAAGGACCCATTTCGCGGGAAAAGCAGAGGAACAGAGCCAGAGAACTCTCTCCGGGTAATGCGAGCTCGCTGCACGCGGAAGGCCGGCTAAGCCGCGCTTAGCAACTCGTTTGTGGAAAATTTGAAGTACGCCGGGAATCTCAAGAGAGAGAAAGAGAGAGAGAAGGCAGGTAGGGATGGAATTTCTACCGTGTGGCCCAAAGTACATTATGCAGCGGAATCGAAACTCTTTCGTGGAGGTTAATTTCTCCCGGAACTATATATACCGTATGTATCTTTCCGTGTCCGCGGGGAAGAGACTCGCGGGGAATGAAACCCGCTTCGGATCTGCGGCGGGACGCGTAAGCTAATTCAATAGGTGCGGAACGAACGCACAGGACGAACGAACGAACGAACGAACGAACGAGCCCGCCCGGGTTAATTCATCAAGTGAGAAACCTCGCTACACGAACGTGTGTTTTTTTCCCCGTAATTTAAATGTTGAATTTAAATGATTATGCTTCTCTCTCTCTCTCTCTCTCTCTCTCTCTACTCCGCCTAATTTGAGAGCGATCTATTATTTCTGCATTGCGCGACAAATTGCACATTCGTTCGCGTTAGATTAAAATAGCTTAGAGATATTTCGAGATGTGACAAGCGACTTTTGATTTTTTTTCTTTCTTGATTTGTGTCTCACAATACACCGCGCCGACACGTACATTTTTTGGTCGAAGTTCAGGTCATTCGCAAAACAAAAAAAAAAAACAGGCGCGTATAATGACTCCCCACCCATTAAATCTGATAAATCGAGGCAAGAAGTCAAATCCACACTACCGTTTGTAGAGACCGTTCAAAATGCAACTCGATATGGCTCGATGCAGGTTTTTCCGTCGACAGATCGAGCCGCGACATAAAACGGCGTACATTCAATTCGAAATAACAATGGAGGGGGATCTGTCGCGGACACTTTGGCGTCGATTAAACGGCTCCAATTTGGTAGGTAAAACCACCGAATTTGATTTCGCGCGCGTTTCTATGCGCCGAAATCCCTCACTGTCACCCCGGTGCTTGGCGTCCACCGCGGGGAAAATATAACGCGCGGTTCGCCAGTTTTCCAGAGAGAGAAAGAGAGATAGAGAGAAAGAGCGTGTACGCGAAATAATCGTATGAAAATAATGGACGTGTCGTGGCGCGAGCGAAATTGGGACGCGGGCCAACGAAGGCGAAAAGTTTTTCGTTAAAAATTTTTTCACGTAACAGAACGAAAATCGATTCCACGTTGATTGTATGTATACGTAGTGCGATAATAAAATTAAAGTTCACTTTTGTGCGGTTTACAAGTGTAATTGCGCCGCTTTTACGGCCCGCGAATGCAAACTAAAGGCAAGGACGGGGCCGACGTCCCGGTACGGGAATTCTCGGAATTTCTTAGAGTCCGAGGAGACGTAATTCGTTCGTTGTCGCGGTCGGTGAGCACACGAACGCGCGGTGTATAGTTCAACGGCGCAATCTGAGAAAATAAGCGGCGATCTATCGGACGGAAAATTGCACTCCCGGATTGAAAAGCGAAGGGAATGGGCGAAGGGGAAAGGAGATCTCGAGGGTAAAAATACTACTTCCGAGAGTCTCGCGCGCGAGGCGAGAGTTCTTAACAATCAAAAGATGGATTGTATTCTATATATGAAATAAAATGTGTAAGTTTCGCGACGTGCGAAATTGAAAGGTTACACTTGTAATTGTTCTCCCGGCAGCTATCGTTTCGATATCGAATTTCGAATACGCCCATGTATGTATATCCGCTATGTGATCGATCGGACATGGAACAACATTTGATGAAATCTCTTTTATTAAATTAAACGGCGTGTCAGTAAAATTTTTTGAAAACTGCAATTTACAACATCGCGTTGTCCATCGGTAAATATTGACGCGATCATATGTCAAACATTTTAATAATTCCGCGGAATTTTTCTCATCGCAAAAATGACAGAATTGTAAACAAGTCAGAGCGTAGCGCGCGCGTCGACTATATAGTCGCACGGCTCAAATGACAGTTGTCGTCCTGAATAAATCTTTCCGCGCGTTCAATGCGCGAGAATTTACTCCCTCCCGTCTTATTTACTCTCGTCTCGACATCGCGCGTTTCTCTACTACTTCCGAATACACAACTAAAACGCATCTCGTCGAATGTCTTTTGCATCCGAGCGGGCCTTTTTTAGCGGGCGAAATAGAGAACGATCGTTCCGTATTCGCCATATCCGATTCGCTCTCTTTTGTAACAAAATATTTTGCGCGAAATGTAACGTCCGACATTTGGATTGTCGCAATTAAAAACCGGTTGATTTTCCCGCACGTTGGCGAAAAACTGCGTCAACAAGCGCGCGGATAATATTTTTGCAACATATTTTGATAAATTTTTATCTCATTTTTAGTGCTTTTTGTCCGAGAGCTTTGCGCGTATTACGCACCAAAAAAAAAATTCCTCTTCGGAAACAGTTTATCATTGTATTTTTCTGGTTTGACCAAAATCGTGAAAGTTAATTCGCAAGGTTTATTTATTTTTCGACTAATTGATTGCTTCGTTGGATCGTTCGATCAGTTTCATAGAATCGGAGGAACGAACGATACGGTGTTTTTTTTTTTGCTTTGTTTTACTCAACTAGCACGTGCACGCCGTGTATAGGTGTGTTTTCCGCAACTTCCTCCTCCTTCTTCTGCTTCTACTGCTCGATGTTCGTACCTGCTCTTGACAGGTGGATCGCAGTTATTCAGCCGGGCGATACAGCAACTGGTTACTCCCTCGTACACGTGCCCGCCTTCAATTCGCTTCCGCCTTCATCCTCCTCGTAACTTGCTTCGAATCACGATCTCGATTTTATATGATCGCAAAAACCAAAACCAAATCGATATAACACAGTTTTGCTCTATATCATAAATTGTGTCCGCGCAATTACAAAGAAAGAAAATGTCGCTTTAATAAAATTCAATTCAAAGTTTCAGTTTTTAAAAACAATATTGAAATGATGACATCAGCAACATTGAAAAAGAAATATTTAACTGTTTATTTATTTTTTATCTCTTCTTTTGCCGTACGTGCGCGTTTCAGTGGTCGAGAGAAGTGAGCTTTTGCTCACGTGACACGGACACGCGCGTTCGTTTCTCTGAGAGCCTAATCCAAAAATGTTTCCCTCTCAGAGACCTGGGTTTCGCGATTCGTTTAACTGGCTCGGCTGCGCACGACCCGTCGATTCCGCTTGTTACAACAGCCAGCGGCTCCTTCATGGAGAAATAAGCTGCACGCGATTCCCCGCGGTTTCTTTCGATCGCAGGCACTCGAAATGCCGATACTAGTTTAGTGCGCATTACCCGCACCGGTTAAACTCGTATTGCGCGTCGTACGTGTATATGGCATAAAACGATCCTCCTCCGGCCCCGGTATTGTACCTTCTGGTATTTTCCACGTTCGGAATTCCCGCAGCCGAAATGTTTGCCTCGCAAAAAACTTTTGTACTATGCAAGTTGCGTTACGCGCGTTTGCATAGAATATTTCTTTAAAACGAATTGGGCCAATTACAGAATTCCGCGCGAACTGTTTTATCGAGAACGTAAAGTATTTCTGAAACTAAAGCGGCTTTTTTGTTTTTGTTTTTTTTTTTATCGACACTTTGCTCCGACTTACGTATGTACAATAGATGCGTATTATCTCGGTTGACGGAAATCAGCTGATTTGTGTTTCCATTTAAAATAATGTCGTTTGAAACTGCTCTTCTGTTTCAATAGCCAATTTACAGCGCTATAAAAAATTACTCTCTTCTTGCCACGAACCAACTTCTCTCTTCAGCCATTAACCTTTTTCGCCCTCAACGATTTCGATCGCATAAATTATGCCGGGACGAAAGTTACAAACAGCCATAATATTTTTTCAAAGCTAATCTTTTCTTGAGCGTTCTTTTTGCTTAATTTGCGAATGATAAAATAAAAAATATATAGGACTGGATGTACACTGCAACGTATATTGCTGCTGAAAAATCCATTGATTTGATTCACACGTGCTGCTTGGAAATTGCCACAAACACAGTCTCTCTTTATATATTTTCTATACTTCGCCAAAACAACGTGACAGTCTTTGTTTTTACTCATGTTGCCAAATCACACAAGATATCACGAATTTTCTACACGTTTCACATTTACAGAACCCGTCGATCTCGTTTCCGCAGTCGACGACTGCGCGTTTACGTCGCGTGTAATTCAACATCGCGAAAAATTCAAGGAACGCGCGTCCGATCGATCAATTGGCCCCGCGATTGAAATCGGACGTAGCGCTGTCGGCAAGTTTCTCTTCGCGTAAAGAGACACGTTTTCGCTCCAGCCACTCGGAAACACTTCGACGACGGAGCACCGAGTGTTTACTCCCGTCGAGTAGCGCGTTTCGGGGAAGGTTGCATACGTCGAGCGCATGCTGTGATTCCTTTGAGCATTCCACGTTGGATGCGCGAACGTGCGTTCTGGCACGCCCTCACATACACTCGCGCGCGCGCGCGCACACACGCACACACACACATACATCACCTCCATCACCTCCATCTTGTGTGTCTTCTCGCTACTCTGCTATTATATAAACTAGTAAGGTCCGACTGTACATTCGTGGTTTATATAATACACCATTGAAAACGCAGCGCACGTATGCAATTCCTCCATAATTCCTTGGTTTGCCTCATCCTCGCGCCTCCAACCGGTGGGGGAGACAGCGGTAAGAAGAAGGATGTGAGGGTGAGTCGGAGAAGTCGATAATACGATTCCTCGTATGTCCTCGACATGAACACGCGCTGCATTTGCCCCGACCTTCTCTCATACGCTCTCTCTCTCTCTCTCTTCCTCTCATTCTCGGAAAATCTAATCAACCCTCTCCTCCTCCTCTTCCTTCTCTTCTCTCTCCTTCTACGGTTGCCAAGGTTCTTCTTTGCCTTTCTGCGATTCCCGTCTTCGCTCTATCACCACTTTGCGCCGTATCTCTTCGGCGCGTTCTATCACGTGGCAACGTACGGAGAATATGCATCAAAATTTTTTGCATGCAAAATATGAAATTTCCTCAAGAGTCGTAAAGGAAGTTCGAGCTGCTTGAAAATTCAAGCAAGACGCACATCTGTAAACCTTTTGCAATGGCCCCTGTAATATGCAAACAGGAAAACCGATTGAATCTTCTCTCTTTCCTTCTTTCTTTCTCTCTCTCTAACGTTAAAAAACACGGTATTATATAAATTATATTTATATTCTTTATTGGCACGTGAATAGGAAAAAAAAAAATTTGCAACGCGTTATTTAAGACTTGATAACTTGGAGCTCTCTCGACGTATAACGGAGGGTTAATTTCCCGCTGCAATTACCGGAGACCTCACAGGGTGAATCGAAGCAAATTTATGCGAGCAACGAGAGCGACATTGTTTCTCTCTCTTTTTTTTTCACTCTCGCATCGTTCCCCTTCATTCTTTCTCTCTCTCTCTCTTTCTCTCCCCTTTTCTCTCTCTTGTCCGATCCTTTCTGCCCCATTTTAATTCCCGTTTGCCGCACGCCGGCGCGTACCGCGAATATCGGCGATTAAAGTGGTCTTAAAAGGCCGATGGACCGTACGTCGTGCTATATGAAATATCCCCTCGGTCGGCGAGAGGGTCCATTTCGACGGCCGGCAGAAACGATGAGAACGACGACGACGACGACGACGGCGTCTTGATAGTGGAAACGTGTTCCGGCACCACGCCGTGCATACAGAACGTGTCGCCACGGTTACTTTCCTCCCGCGTCGAACATTTTCACCCTCCGGCTCCATAAAAGCTTGCGACGAGGACACGTCGTTGTGTAAATCAAAGCCGACCGCTTGCACCATAAACCATCGTTCACGTCGCGAATCGCAGATACTTAGCGGGCTTCGCGAGGAAGAAAACGATTCACGATATATGCGTACAATAACCACGTTCGAAGAGAGAAGTGCGTTTTATGTAACATCACGGCAAGTTATCAGGTTTCGAGGACATTGTAGCGAAATGTATCTTGAAATTGTGCAAAGAGAGAGAGAGAGAGAGAGAGAGAAAACTTGCTTCGTCTCATTTATGAATCAGTTTAGAAACTGAATCTTCGCAAACTGCGAAGATTAACAGCAGAAGTAAAAGGAAATACAGTTTATTTCTTTGTGTTACTTATAGCTTTTATTTATATTCCGCAAATAAATGTCAATTTAAAATTAGATGATCTGTGTGAAAACTACGTAAGACCGCGATAAAAAATTGAAATTAAAATATTGACTGGCACGTACAATCAAACCTTGTGTGTTCGAACAATTTGAAGCGGGAAACAGTTAAGTCTTCAATTCAGCCCGGTTTGAAAGTATCATAGTTGCTTCCTTTGCATTGCAAATCGGCGCGATAAAGTTTCGCAAAAGCCGTAACAAAATTATTACGTCGTTAATCCGTCGTTGTAAGCATCTGGAGAAGATTTCACGCGTCGCAGCGTACAGGCCCGTCGACCCTTTTAAAGCCACTCTAAACGCCAATACGTGCGCCATGTATACGTAAACAGAAATTAAAATAGGGAGCGAAGAAAGGCCGGCGTCCGAGAGGAACGAACGATGGAGGGTGCACTATTTACACGTTGAGATACCATTCAACCCTTTTCCGGACGACACCTGCTTTAATCGCGTCGTTATGCGTGGCAACGCGCTCTCACCGACGTCATTTCGTTTCATCGAACAAATAAACGTCTCCCCGTCCTCGTATATCTCCATCAGTATACGGACCATTTATTCTAAAAACGATGCGATTCAATTTCCGAAATAAAGTCGGATTATCTCCGAAAACACTTGAAAATAAATGAAAATAACAGGTTTAAACAGAAACACACACACACACA
Source organism: Pseudomyrmex pallidus (assembly GCA_014825455.1). Classification (NCBI taxonomy): domain Eukaryota; kingdom Metazoa; phylum Arthropoda; class Insecta; order Hymenoptera; family Formicidae; genus Pseudomyrmex; species Pseudomyrmex pallidus. The sequence continues at coordinate 63,315 of QVNV01002600.1, forward strand.
CACACACACCACGGAGACGTTTTTTTTTTATTATTAATTCATATATGACAATTAAAAAACATTTTTCTCAAATAATGTTTTAATCTGGGATTATTCGATTTATTACAGCGATATACTTCAGGACGAGATTTTGAGATGAAAATGACAAACGGGAAAAAACTGTGTGCAAACACAACCCGAGTTCATGTTTTATATTACAGATCGCGTTAACACACCGCAAAAAAATATGCGCTATAAAGTTTATTCCCAAATGAGTGTTTTTAGCGCAAAAACAAAAAAAAAAAATTATGCGAAGCGCAAGCAAATGCCGCTCGCGGGCTATCGCTTTTACAGCCCCGGATTGTAAATTCTGCCACCGCCGAAAAAAAAAGAATAAAAATAAACAAGGCACAAAAACGCAACGCGTCGATCCGCCAAAATTTACGACCCGCGTCGCGAAACGTCGCCCTATAAAAAAGACGACGGCGCGCGTTAATTTTCCCATCGAATTTTTCACAATTCGATCATCGACTATATTTCGATATTGCGTGTTGTCAATCCTCGAAATGTACTTTTTTCATGACGGCAGAATGTGTCATGAATAGCATTTTAGAATTTAAAGCGTGTGTATGTTCGTACAACTCTCTTCGATTTAAGTAAGTTATTTTAGAAGTATCAATCGATATTTATTGGCCGCTGTGCTATGTATAATTTATATTTATATATATATAATACTTTATAATATATTAAATGTATATTCTGAGCACATTTAAATATTCTCGAAAAACCCAGAACTTCTTGGACCGAATACAAATAATCAAAGACCGTCGAAAAATTTTCTCGCGTACCTTCGATAAATTCCCCCGCCGAGACAACGATAAACTTCGAGTATTTCTTTTAAATGTTCGCGTGCAAAACCATTTTAAAACTATCTCCGGAAATTCGCGGTGAACATTCTTACCCCGAGCACGCGAGGCGCGATTCTGCGCACGGCGCCGTTAATTATTTTCCGCGGGCTGTTGTGTACCGCATAAAATGACGGCCAAACTTCGCGATGCTCGTCTCGGCGGAAGGCCACGTGCCGTGACACGGACGGTAAACTCGATATCCTCCGTCTTCCTCGGGAGAAAGCCACTGCGACTGGCAGCAACAACAGCGACTACGTGTCACCGTTAGGATGAGCGCACTGTAGTTGCAGCAACCTCCTCGAATCTTTAATCCGAAGATGTTGCTTTCGCGGAATCATTAATAAGATGCTTGAAGGATGCAAATTACAATCTCACAATCAAGTGTCTAAAATTAAACGATGCCGAGCGTGTATAAAGCTTTTTGTCACATATCGATCTGATGTTTCGCGTAAACGTTTCCTTTATTTTTTGTTCTCGATTATTTAGATCTATTGGATTCGAAACGTTCGGAAATTATTATATTTATAACAACTTAATTTGTAAATATTATAGATAGTAATGAATTTTTAACACCATTATTGCTCACGTACAGATATTTTCTCTAATAATAATTGTATTGTGTGTGCAATTACACACATACACATTTACACATGATGAGTTTTATATTCATTAGTTAAAATTATCAAAATAAAAGAGACAATGCGCGTCAAAATGTTGGTCTCTTAAAATTATTTTTTCAACTGCAGGTTATATTTTTTTTTAAACAAAGGATTGATTGCACAGAGAACTTTCTATCAATGAAAATTAAAGGATCGATGAGCAATCCTGATGAATTCTCGAATTCACCTCAGGCAATCTCATTCCGCGTGAATCTTCAGATTTTCCGATTCACATTTCGAGTCGTGAATAGGTTTCTAAAATTTCATCATCAACTCTCTCTCCGCACACACATGATCTTTCGCGAATATACGGCGGGCGATCGGGAAAATGGAGTGTCTACCGAAAAAGAGAAGGGAGGAAGGAGAGAAATACATCCCCAACCCTATCGTCCTGCCATACGCACGCCGCGGCCTCGTCTCGGCGTATCATGCCGCTCGGCTGCTCCCGCGAATTGATTCCTCTACTCCTCGGAAGTGGAGAGGAACAGCGCACGGATCCGTCTCCCACGACGAGAGAGAGAGAGAGAGAGAGAGAGAGAAAAAGAGAGAGAGGCCGGCACGTGACGCAAAAATCCTCCGAACGTGACGCCCGCGCGCCATCCTGTATTCCAGTCAGGAACAGATAAGAAGTCCCTTCCCGAGAGCCGGCGCGGTAATAATTATGCAAGGAATATCACGGTGCGCGCGCGCGCCGCGCGCTACTCGCATAACAAGTGGACCACGTTTTCCCGCTAGAGCTCGAGTGACCCGCAAGTTTTTCCCGGGGATGATTTATCGGGACGAGAGAGAAGGTGGGTTCTCCCGCGCGCGCCTCTCTTCGCGGCCGTCTCTCTATTTTCGCATCTCCACTCGTTAGCCGTCGCGAACCGTCCAACACTCGCATCAAAGTGGTTCACGCTCCGCTCTCTGAAACTTGCGCTCGCCATCACGAATGAGAGTTTACCTAATTTAATCTGCGATGGGAAGACTAATTAAACAGATTATTGCGCTCTGTACATGTAGTTATAATTAGAGTACAAACACTCGGCGAATGAGAGAGAGAGAGAGAGAGAGAAAAAAAAAGTAAGGCAAGAAAATATTCTCCGGAAACATATTATTTCGTCGTGACAAGACGTTTCACGTCCGCGAAGTGTTGACGACGACAACGCTGTCGTCACGGAAGTTGGAAGCTGCGAGAGAGGGACCGACAACCGATCGTGCTCGGCGGTGTTCTTTTTTTTTTTTTTTTTTTTTTTCGATAAAGAATTCCTTACGATGTTATCCGCGGAAAATTTCCTTTAACGTGGCGTTGATGCGAGCGCTCGCTTCTTTCGAGGAATTTTAAAGAGCGGAGATTATCGATGAGCTTTTCTTTATGCGAACGAACTTTCTCGTAACAAATGCAGAGTAGAACAAAACTCGATTGATCTCAAATTGAATTCGAAGAACAATTATTCGACAGATTGCAATCGCGGTAGAACGAGCACCGCGGTTTTGTATAAGGTTTTTCAATAAAAAAGAAAAAAAAATCCGTTATTATTAACAAAGAGTCGCTCTCCAATTGTTGGCCTACCTGTAATTTTGAACAGAAAGCGGGAAAGAGCTCTTTTAATTTTTCTCGAATAAAAATGACAAATGCCGACAGTCTCTCTCTCGTGAACACTGCGAATTTTAACTAACACACACACACACACACCGACGCTCGCTGTCAAAATTAACGCGTATAATCTCGTTAACGTAGTCGGACGCGCGCGCAGCTGTCCGATATTGAAATTTTAAACAAGCGACGTAAAAATAATAGCGCGTTCTGCAAATCGAAAAATATCGTTGAAAATATATGTATCATTAAAGAATGACACGATAAAAAGACACGACTAAACGATTAGCGCGCGCGCTTCTTTGGACAAACGCCGGGAAGAAACTTTCGCACACGTTATTTTGTGTGGCACCGGGTTGGCCTCGTCTCAAAGTTATCCAAACATCTATTTCACGGCAAGTTTCAGCGACACTCGCGCTGAAGTGGCAGAAATTCTCTTCTCCACGCCTCTATCTCTCTCTCTCTCTCTCTTTCCTCCGAGTAACTTTTATAATAATTTCATCGCGTCTGCATATTCGATGTTCTATCGACAACTCCATATTCCTGCAATGAATTTCTAAGGCGCAGATATATACACTCGATGCGAGTTGCGTCGCGTTTCGTGCAAAATCGTCGGTAAATATTCCTCCGTATATTTTATGCATTGTCGTTAGATTTATTTTTGGGAAAATGTAAACGCATCGCGTTTTATGCAGTACGCGACAAAGTGTCGTATCTCAGATACTGCACGTTCCATTAATCTCGCACGAGATTTCTCACGTATTATCGTATCTCAACGAAATTATTAACAAATTCGTAATCAACTTCAACCGGAATCGTTCGACGAACGTTTAACTCCGAGGATATTCGATACGGAAAATTTCGGAATCCAAAATTGAATTTCAAAAATGTAGATAATCATTTTTCAGATAATCTTAAGTGCTTCGGTTATATGAAAGATTTCATTTAAGGTATAGAAAGAGAAAGGGAGAAAGAGAGAGAGAGAGAAGGAGAGTGAGTTGCGCAAGATATTTAAAATTGAAATTTAGAAAGTTGGGATAAGTGATGAGCTGCCATCAAATTTTCGCTAAGGAGAAATTGGCTGCATATTCATCAAAGGATTTGTCATTAAAATTTCATGCGGCGGAGATAAGAGGAACATTTTTTCCAATAAATTATTTTAATAATTATTTTTAACGCAAATATACATTCTCTTTTTCACTACACGTGTATGTATGTAATGTCACACACGTAACGTTACACCTATTTAAATCACGTGTTAAAAAAAAAAAAAAAAAAAAAAAAAAGTCACGGAGAACAACGTTAAAGAGTAAAATATACATGTGATATAAAAAATATCGGACACGCAAACCCATGCGTATTTGGCGCAAAAAATTGAGCTGAAATCGCTTCGCGGGAGAAGAGGAAAAAAAATTACGATATCACGGAATTTTTCGCCCTCGCTCGGAGTCAAGTTGTAAACGTTTTCAACCGAGAGATAGAGGGTCCACGTTGCTAACGTGGTTCTCTCCCTTTCTCTCTTTCGCGTAGCACTCGCGCGATTCTTTGGTAGATCGAGGTTAACGCGCAAAGTAAGACGACTCCCGAAGGATAATGTTCGCAGTATCGGATTTACCGAGCTGTCGTCGGTACTTACGTTACGCTCGAACATCATTCGTATAGCTCGGGCTGTAAGGCGATTTAGTTACCAGCCTCCTCCCTTACTTCATACTTTCCGGACGGATGCCTCACGATGCTTTTAGGTTCGGCACTTCGGTAAAGACATTACGTCGACGATAATTACCGAAGTTCGCATTTCCGTCTCGACTCGCTCCCGTCCTCGGATCGAGATATTTTCGAATGGCGCCGGCCCGACTGAATCTCTCATTAAGTCTCATCGCGGATACTCGGGACGAAGAATTTTAGCACGATCGAGAAAAGATAATTGCGGTCAAATCAAATCTGATTGTTTGCCGCTCGTTTTCGTACTTTACGCGCGCTTTTGTTCTCCGGGGATAAACTTTGTTATGTAATTTGCAAATATATGCGATCCTCTCGAAGAACTTCGAGATTTTTCTTTCCTTCCGTCTCGAATAAGTCTGAAGCGAAAAGTCAACTTTATCTTATCTCGTAACATCGCGCGTTTTCCCGTGAGATCTGTTTTTTTTTTTCGACACTGTTTCGATTTTCACTCTCAATCTTAATTTTTACTTCAATCCTTCAGGGATGCAAATACATTACCGTCATGTTGCTCCGTCACACTCTGTCTTTCGTATTTATATTTATTCAAACCAATATGTTCACACGTACGGCACATACGTAAATACATACACACACAAGGTCAATGCACGTTAAACTCGCGCAGTTTATTTCGCTTTGTCACTTTGTAGCCGATTTCGATCACAATGACTTCTGTAGGATTTATAATAATACCGGAAATATTGTTGTTTTGTCGTTACTGTTTATTTCAGGGATTTATCTTGTCGAATATAGGACAAACTTGGATCGTGCCAAAGTCTAACAAATTTCAGTGAATTATTTCTGCTGTTTGGACAATAAACGTTAAAATAATAATAATGAACAAATTTAAGTCACGTGACAACAAGCTATTTCAATAATGCATTTGCAAATATTTGCAGCTTTCCAAATATAATTTCAAAATACGAAAATAATGTTGTTATTTAAATCTTGTATGGCCTATTATTTTTAAATATTATACTTTAAATACTATTGCTCTCTTATAAAAAGAAAATCAATAATTATATTGTAACAATATCGAAAGTAGGATATATTTAATTATATATTTCCTGTTACACATTTAAACTTGTGAATAGAACGTACTATAACTATAATTATATATCTTAATCAAAATAAATGTAATATTCAAAAATTGCATTGAGAGCGGCAATTTAATTTCGATTAAATAATTCGTTCGAATCTTTTGTCCGCGCCTTAAACCCGGAAGCTCTGATATTAAATTTGGGTCTTGCCAGGATAGAGGCTAAAGCCTCAAAATCCCCGGCGTGGCCGGTAACACGGTATATACCCGACATCGGCCGGTGATGGGTGGCCGCGAATTAGCACGATTAAGATGCTATCGCATCCGAGTGGACAGGATGAAGCCCGGGGAAGGATCCGTCGTGGGTTGAAGAGGGACCGCCGACGGAGAGGGTGGTATCTCGACCTCAAAGTAACTGGCAAGTGGAACGTTCGCGGTTGTAGTCTCGCGCGGTGTATCTATGGGGATGGCAGTGGTGATGGTGGTGGTGCACAGGGACGAGAGTGTTGTCCCGGATTACGGAAATACGGTGGCGCGGGATATAACGGTGTGAGAGACCCGGGCCGACTCTCCTGTGAGTTACGTTCCATCCTATATCCCTCGGAGCTATTACACACGCTGCGCGTTCCCCATAAATACGATGACGCCGGAAACGTCCTCGATCCTCCGTCAGCCTGTTGAGGTGCGTCCGTCAAAGTGCCGCCCTCTGATTTCACGATAATGGAAATCGACTCTCTCTCCCTCCGACTGATTCAACCGACCCGCCCCTCGTAACTTAACACCGCATGAGACCGTGATGGTCGATGACGAGTCCCGTCGACGGGATCGGTCGACAATGCAATTTTCGAGGCTAGCGAATTTCGAAAAACAATTCTCTCGCGTTGGATTATTCAAATTATTTTTAAGTGACGGCAATATTTCATTAATTATTACTGCAATTATTCTGTATTATTACAAGAGAAAGAGAGAGAGAGAGAGAAACAGAGAAAAATAAAAATAATATTTATTAAATGTCGTAATAATAAAACACACACACACAAGTATAAATAATAAAGTACGAATATGCAGCTGCGTTAATTTAAAATTTCATAAATATACCGGTATGCTTTTGATTATTGTGCGAATTCCATATTAAGCATCACTTTTGTAATTATTAGCATAATATTTGCCGCGCATACGCACATTTTTGGAAAGTCATCGGTGCAAATATCAAAATTACGATATCGCGATATAATTATTGCGTTAGTGTAGTGTTATCGCAACGATATTAATCGCAATACGAATTTAAAATCTGATCTCGTAATCTCTGTTATTCTTTTTCTCCAACCATTTCACAGACTTGATGTAGAATAATAAAGATTCTGAATTAACAGTTTTGACGAATAAAAGTACGTATATTATCTATAATTTTCTGTTGTTACGGACAATTTAGTTTTAACGCTATAAGTCCTAAAAAAAATGTGTTTCTTCCAACAATCGCTTTTACAAAAACAAAAATATTTTCTCTAATTATTTCAAAATTCTCTGCACCAAAAATCCGTCAATATCTACTTATGCTCTTTGCATACGCAAAAAGTCGCTTTGTTCGTGTAACATTGTTCGGTCGCCTGGTTTCGCACAAAAGTCCGCGAAAACGCATTCAGGCGTATCGAGATGAAAGGGTTATCTTGGGTCGTGCTCGGGAGATGGGGTCCATCGAAGTCAAAAGGTTGCGGTGTCCGAACACAATGCCGGAGAAGCGGCGCGGCGCTATCGATAGCGCTGTTAGGTTTTGCATTTGTCGTTATCGTCGACGCGCGCTCGAAAAGAGCCACATGACAGAAACGACCGGGAAGCGCGACCACGTGCTCGTTAGCTGACGCGCATGTTGAACTTCAATTAGGACGGCGGAGTTTCTCGTTGGACATCGATGCGAGCAAACTTATGGAAACTCGGTTTGTTACGTGTGACTTTCCTAACATGTATGTACGGTATCAGAGAAAGAGAGAGAGAGAGAGAGAATAGGAATAGAAAGAGAATTAGGATATTATCATAAATAATTATACACGTTTAATTACAACCATTAATGTGTTTCCGCAAAGTTAACTTTAACCCACTTGTGCGAAATTCCTGTAGAGGCCAAAAGCGCTTCTCTGCATTTTCACATAACCGATGAAACAAGTATTTAGCGCGAAAATTCACGGGAGTAAAGTATACTTATGTGTGTGAACTATGACGTGTGTCCGCTGGTAACGAGATGTATGTATGTAACTAACTGCACGCGACCGATAATTGTATATCGCGCAACACGACTGTTCAGCGACTCGGCGAAATTTAATAATTTCGAATAATAATCCTGCGACCGCCGCGCACATGTGACGGAAAAGTGCGAGAATATATATTACCGATATTATATTATATATCGCCGAAATTTCATTCCAGTAATAATACTGCGGTTGCCAATGGAAAAGTGAGAATGTTACTGATATCGTATTGCCGGATGGAATTTAATTTTGGCAGCAAATTCTCGCGATCACGGGCCGGGATTTATACGACTGTGGATATTAAAATGTTGACGAGAGAAAAGAATTCGTGTTTGAATCTGTCGGAACTTGTTAATACTATATTTTATTTTAAAAAAATCACAAAAAGCCAATATCATTTGTAATTAGTTACCTTCATAATGTTGTTTTTATAATATTCATAAGAACCGATCGATATTTTGCCACACACATATACACGCACGTACGCACACAAGAGTGAGAGAATCGACAGATATTTCAATCACGATCGCTCTCACGCGTCGCTGAGCAGCTCGAATACACACGAAATTGATGAAAATGCGCGACATAAAACGCGTATTGCGATTACAACGGCGGGTGTCGGTTCTTCCGAGCGCGTTGTAAATATGCGTGATACCGGTAATTATTTCGTTCTATCGCGGCGAGGTGTTCGTCCCTTCATCTGCCGGAAATCCGCGCAGTTAGCGCAGACAATAAAAGCAGTTGGTTTGAGCACCGCAATAATATCGGTCTCGAAAACGTGTCGACCGAAACTCAATTTGCCGGCAATTCGTCGATCAGCGCGCGCCGACGCCCGTCCGCGATAAACCCACACACTATGTGGACATCATAATTTGTGCGAATTTCAAACTTTGTAAATGCGCGCGATTGTGTGAAATAATAAATTTTTTGCACGGAATATTTCAACGCTCAAAATATCAATACCGCGCTAAATTACAGAGAAAAGTGGGTTTGAAATACAAAAATGCGCAAAAACAAACTTTACAAGAATATAATATACATACAGGAATATAATATGCAAACGTTTCACATACTTGCGTTAAAAAAAAAAAAAATACACGCGTGATGTGTTTCCTTTTCAACAATCTCTCAGATTTTTTTAAATATTTAACAAAATGCAATTTCAACGTAACTATTTTTAAAGAATCCTTGCGGATTATATAGCCTTCCCGAGGCACTTCCCGTACATCGATAAAAATTGACAAATCAGATTTTCCACGAACGGCGGAGAGATCGAAGAGCGCGGATTCACTGAGTCGAAAGCCACTAAAATTTCTATTTAACCGGCGTATATATATCTCGCCAGTATTATTGAACTCGAGCTCTTTTACTCTTTCTCTCTCTTTCTCTTTATCCGAGAGAAATTTCATTCGACCGAGCCACTAATTTTACGCATATTAAATATGTGCCGGCGTACTTCAGTCTTCACATTATCCACTCAATTATAACCGAATTGGTGCGTCTGACTAATTTATTTAACTCTCGGCTGCAAACGCGCGCGCACGCGTGAGAATCATAAAATACCTTCATATTCACAAATACGTACGGGAGGGTGGAACAAATCGATTCGCACAAATTTCAGGAAAAACATAGCGGCGACATATATTTCGATAACATTTTTACGCGCGAGACAATCATTTGTAAGCTGTCATTTATGCGCGCACAAAACAAAAATGTATGTCCTACATTTCTATTATAATTGAAAAACTAAATCTCATGCTATATACTGTATCAAATATTCATGTTACGTTTATCCCTTGGATTCGGACGTGCTCTTCAACCATCCTCTTATTAAGGGCTCTCGTCCCGCGGCCATCGCAACAGATATAACACGTGAACTCGTTGGAAGTCCGAACTTTCCGCGCGAATATCGAAGATATTCACTATTCAGACCCCACTCGAACGGTCAAGTAGTATACCACTCGGATTCGCGCGGCAAAGTGGTGTAGAGAAGAGGGGGAAGGACGGATTTCCGAGTCGGCGTGGGGTTTAAACTGTCTGCGAAGTTGGTCCCCCGTTCCCTTTTCCAAACCCCACGGTCGCTCTTTATCGCCGACTTCGTGATCGCATCGCTTTCATCGCTTCCACACATGATGAACGGGATGTGCCTGTATGTGTGTGAGCGCGCGCGCGTGATTCGATCCAAATGTGTACATGCGAGCACCACAGGGAAAACTCAGCCTCGACGTGTGTGCCGAATTGCGGCTAGACGCTTGTACAACGTTTACGTATACACGTGCATGCATGCGCGTCGTTAAAACCGGATGGCCCACGAAATATTGGGGGATGACCGGAGAGCAAACGCGATTGCCCGGTAGTCGATATCTCCCGGAAACTCCGCTCGCGCAATTATGTTAATGCAATAAAGCACTTGTTATCTTCCTAATCGCGCGCGCGCGCGCATGCGAAACGTTCGTTTTATGACAGACAATGTTGTCTATTATTATAGAGGTACCAAATAAATGCCGAAGATTCCTTATTTTACGTTGTTTTATTCACTCGCCGCGCGCCAATGCATCTCAATTTGGAATAGATAGATATTATGATATCGATGTTCCGAACTATATCGGAGTGGCGCGGCATGAATGTGCCATTAATACGCCTGCAACGAGCGGGAGCGTGCTTCGCGATAACGCACACTACGATCCTGCGATGCCGGGGATCCCTCCCTCCCTCCCTCCCTCCTCCGATATGACCAGCGGCGATACATCGATTATGCGAACTTTCCCTCTCTCTCTCTCTCTATCGTAAATTGCAACTGTGTGTGTGTGTGTGTGCGCGTGTGTCTCGAGTGCGCGCTCTCTGCTGCTTTATTAAACTCTTGAAATTACATTCCGTGGCGCAGTGCGAGCGTGATAACGATGTCTCGTTTTACGAGACCGGCGGAGGCCGCCCCCCTCATTGACGGAGCGACGACGATTTTGCCGGTCGATAACTAATTAGCCGAGCGAGAACGATTTTCAAGATTTTTTAACCCGTCACAACTGGCGCGGAAGGTTTCTCATTAGCAGACGATGATTATGCGCTCCAAATGATATTTAAATCCTCGCCGGCGCGCAAGCTTGCCTTGCCCCTGTCCGTCTGCCTCTGCACTGCAGATACTCAAACGCGCTTATACGCGCGTTTTGAACTTACTTACCTATTATCCCCTAGAAGTGACCCGTTAGCCGCTTACCAGCGAGTTATCCCGGGCTGATTTAGGCATGCGTTCTTAGCTTCCCGTGTCCCGCGCTCGTCGCTACGATCCCTTGGTGCTCATGCTGACCTGTAAGAACAAGAATAAAACTACCATTGGAGAAGATTGTTTCGCTGCTTGATTGGCGCGATGTGGCGATATAATAATTTAAACGACGATTCGAAATATTAAATTTCTTTCTATCGTTACGCGGTGCTTTATGTGAAAAAAAAGTGTCACGGCTCTTTAATCTTCCGATATCGTCGTCTACATTATGCAATCTATCGGCCTATACCACCGTGTGCAAAAAAAAAAGCACGTTCTTTTAAAGCCGTTAAAGGTCGGACCATTCTTTGCGCAAATAATGGGGGAGCGTTTCGATTTGCGTTATTATGAAGTTGTATCCTTGAGGATACGAGTTATATCGGCGGGAGTACCTTTATTGCGATTGCAGCCGGGTTCCGCCGCGCGCCGCGGGGGAATCAATAACAGGATACAATGAGAGTCCTGAGAAATAATAAAAACGCATTCTATATGTGTGTGTCCCTCTCTCTCTCTCTCTCTTTCTCTCTCTCTGTGTGTGTGTGTGTATGTGTTCGTAACGGATACTCGAGGCGGCGGCTGCGCGCTCACGGCCATTGCAGAATTAATTCTCATGCACCCCGCGTTTTCCGCTATTGCACTCACACAACAACGCGCACGCACGAGATAAGTCGTTCGCGCTCATCCGCATTCTCCGAACGTAAGAAACAATTTCGCGATGTAACCGTTGAAAGATATACTGGTTTGCAACAATTTCTATGTTAATTAACGCTAGTAATTTTTTTTTATAAGAGTTGTCGGTCAACTTTGAAAACTTCTGGCTTCACAACAGCGATCGAAAATACCGCATTTCGCGAATGTATCGTACGCGGTTCTCGCAAATAGAGGAAAAAAATTAATTCTTTGCATTTTACACGTGAACAAATATATCTTCTAAATGTATAAAAAAAAAATTTGCAAAAAATGCAGCGTACAAATTACGTGCTATCGAATTTCGAGCGGTTAAAATTCTTTCAAAAAATGTTCCGATAGAGTATGAACATTTTCGAGACGCGCATTGTTCCGTAAAATTAATGCCAGCCTTTCCCGAGTAATACGACGAACGCGCACGCACGAGAGTAATAGCTCTGAAGAGGCTCCACACACGGGAGCCTCTCTTTCTCCGAGTCGGGGAGAGAGTCTGTGCCGTTCTTTCTCCCCCGAAACACCATACACCGCTCTTTATCGCGGTGATCTAAAATTACCGGAAATTATGCAGAGTACGAGCCATTTGTACAATGGCGCGCTGCATTGTTTGCGCGCGCGAGAAAAAAAACCCATGTGAGTGGAAATATTATTTTTAATCGCCCATTATGCATGGCGCACGCGCCCGTAAGCGCAATATATACATACGCGGCGCCCGCTCGAGAGGAAAATCCGCGCGTCGCCGCAAACGAGAGAAGCCAACGTAGATGGATTTTACTCGCAACGATATGTTTCGTTCAAATAAAACGTAATACGAATTACGGATGCGACTGATTGATTTAACGGCGCTCTTTAATAGTAATTAATCCGTAATTTATCGCTTTTCCTGTGCTTTCCAGTCGATTTGCCTAAATTATTCCGCGCGATCGTATATTGTAAATACTACACGAAGCGCAACACGCGGACTGAAAATAAAAGAAATATTTATTTAATGTCACTCGACGTTCGCGGTTTATGCAATCAGCAATGATCGATATATATATATATATATTTACATATTTGTGTAAAGCAAAGTTGTTTATATGCAAAACAATTTTCGGCTCTTTCTCTCTCTCAAACGGGTCGCAATATTTGTCAAGCAAAATATTTACTTGCGTATCTATATTGACTATTGTAGATTAAAATTCTTTTTTTTTCTAACACGGCCTGCAATTTGTTTGGTCGCAATTTGTCTCTTAAACACATTCTTGTATTCTTAGAATTCTTGTTTTGCGGCCGAAAAAGCGTTTGTCGTCTAGAGTTTCGCGGTGTATTATCGCGTAAGATAACAAAAATTTGTGCTACTATATGCCAGCAATTTTACGGAAAATGCATTGTTGTTTCAATGAGAGTGAGTAAAGTAAAGGACCGAAGCGCAGCTAACGGCACAAGCTTGATATCATTTTATATCGCATAATCGCGCAGCACACGGCGCGCGAATACCGTATCATCGGTATTCGGCCTGGACACGTGAATACGCGCTTGATTACCCATTTGCATTTTTGATTGTGTGACTATAAATCAATTTAAAGCGTAGCCGCACGTCTCGCGCGCGCGCGCGCGCCAACGGGGGAGCCGTCCTCCTCGTAATTTAGCTTTACGCGTTCTATCGCGTACATTTCGTCGCGATTGTCGGGGGACATTAAATATCAATATTTAAGGCGAACGACCCGTCGGCGTACGTACATACATACGTTAGTCGGACGGCATATTAATGAGAACAAACCCTGAATAGGTTAATTGCGTTATTTGTATTAATCATATAAGAATGAGAATAGAAATTGCATTACAAGCGACACATCGTGAGAATGTAATAAACGCTTCAAGAAGTGAGACAGTTTATTAAATTACGCGTGCACACTTGCTTACTTTCAACGAGAATGCAAATGATATAAACAAGTTTAACGGCGATATTATTTTATGAGGCTTGTTTTATTTTCTTTTTTTCCTCACTGAAAGATGCAGTTCAATCTTTTGATTGCAGTACCTAAACTACAAGTTGTCCGGGTGAGTAGCATAATAACATCGTGGAAAGAGAAGCAATCTCGTTGGCAGTATCAACTGCTTTTATTTGCAGCGCTTGAATGCACTTTCGCGTATATGTATATCGTAAAATGTATCTTGAACGTGCGCGTTTGGTCTTTTCCGAGACATTTTAGAATATTACACTGGGGCGCAGCGGTTAGCGAAGAGTCTCGAAATGAAACGACAAGTAAATGCTACAAATTTAAGAGACGTAACTTAATTCCTTGTGTGTATCATGAAATATGTATATGTAAAATAGAAATTTATTTCAAATTATCTGAACATTATATTTGTGTGTGTATGTGTGTTTTAACTAAATATCTATAAACGCGAAATAAAAAATTAAGAGTGTTACGAAAAGTACAGAACTTGCTATGTAAATAGATGAGAAAGCAGGACGAAGAAAGACTGCGCCTTTGTGTGCGTGGAGTGGACTATTGGACTGCGGAATTGGATGAAGAGACGAATTGGAGAGAGAGAAAACTGAGGAAATAAAAGAGGATGTCGGAGAGGGAGGGGAGAGGAAGAGCGAATGTCAGGAAACGAAAAGGCGTCCGATCGAGAAAAATGAAAAATTGAAGATGCGCCGACGTGGAAGAAAATAGCAGCGAATTCCAAGAGGCGAGAATAATGTATCAAAGAACTCGTAGAGAGGTGATGTCGACGAATGAAAGTGAACCGCGAAACACAAATAGTTCCAAGCGAAAATGTAAAGGCTACACGGAAAGAGAAAGAGATAGAGATAAAGAGAGATAGAGAGAGAGAGAGAGAGAGAGAGACGAAGAGTAAATCGACGAAAAAAAAAATACACGCGACGCATTTCACATTACACGTGACTAAATTTCAGGACCTCTTGTACGCAATTTTTGCGTTACATGAATAAAACTGAGCCAGCCGGTCATATTTAACGCTAAATGCGGAACGTGAATGTGGAATACGGGATAAGTAACGCGACGAGTAGAAATACGTTCAAAAAAAAAGAAAAAAAAGCAATGGGCAAAATCGCGGATAAAAGCGGGGCGGAATATAACACGGCGAAAGAATGGAAATCCATTCGCTTGACTGCAGATCTCTGGCAAAAAGGGGGCAAAAACGCTGAGTAATAAAGCGAACTAGCAAGCCGGACAAAGCTCCGTCTATCTCGAAAAAAATCGTACGAAAATCATAATCGCGTAAAATTAAATCGTACAAAGTATTAAAAATTTTTCCCCTCCTGATTCCCTTTAAAGGGGAAACAGCGCGACGGAAAAATACAATACGTACGTTGCGCATCAGGCGCATGTATACTCATGTATATATTATGTATATATATAAGTGAAAAAATCAATTCAAAAAGAAGGGAGAGAAGATAGCGAGCGAGAATTAAAGCTGAAAAGGCGGCAAGCAAAAGGTTGCGAGGCACCAGACAGGAAAAAAAAAATAAAAAAATAAAAATAAAACGCGAAACGGTCGTTTTTATCTCGCGTGAGAGAGTACACGGAATGCTACTTGCCGTACATCTTAATATGATCATCAAGCACAAAGCCATATCAGAGAGTCGTATGAGGAAAATTGGTTAGAGATAATTGAATGGTTTTACGAGGCCGCGCGTTACTACTACGGCGCGTAGTCCCGAGATGGGGGATCGTTTTCAGCGGAAATTTCTACGGTTACTGTAACATGCACCGCCGTACCGGTGTAGAAATTTATTTGCAATGCGAGGTTTAATTATGACCAGTAACACGAACTTAAGAGAGAGCATTGGCATTAATGAAAATCCACGCTCTAATATACTGAAGTGGCGAACGTTATTTACCGATATATTTAAAATATATATTAAAATTCACATCGGCGCACGTCTCCGAGTCAATCAACTTGAATTAATTAACGTTTGACCATATTCTGTTAAAAGTGTGTTCACAGTCCTAACATCGAAAATGCGATAAGCACAGTCAATTTGATATTCCCTTTCTAGCTATTAAATATTCCCTTTCTGTGTCTCTCCAGTTGTGACTGTAAGACCACATGTGTAAAGAGAATGGGTAATATTAATTAATGGTGTCAATCTAACTAATTCACGCGTATATCTCTTTGATATTTACATTAATTGCGATCCATTGAATAACCGTTTTCGAACACACGCGGATGAGTGTTGTCTCGATTTTCTCACGTGTCCGCGCAAATATAATTGCCCGAGCGTTTCGACAACGATCGTCGTTCGAGATCGCGATGTGTGTCTAGAAATGAAAAACTTTGCAATTTCGCGCATCCTCTCGCGACGACTACCAATAGAGAACAACGGACAGAGCGCGCGGAGGAGTTTAATTAACACGGAGATTAAGTCGAGCAGTCAAATTAGAAATTATTGAAGTCGCGGATGAGGTTAATTCCTAGAAAGCCTCCTTCCCTCTTTCCCTTGAACGATAGATGAAACGAGATCGAGAAAGAGGTGGAGATAAAACGAGAACGACCACGCTTCGCGGCACTTCGAGTTTATGGCGCACACCTCCGAATGTTGAAACCACCTATCTAATTCGTTGCTCAAGCGCCAAAATGCTGCTTTTAAATATGTAACGAGTCCGCCAACGTTGCGTCGCATGTACCACCATGAAAATGCGAATGCAACGCGCGTACGTGCTGATATACTTTCCAGAAACAACGCGTCGGGGACGCGTAGCGCAAACGTTCGCCGCGATTTAGAGATTTATGACCCCGACCGGTCCACACATGCGACAACGTCAAAGCTGATTGATACGTGAAATCGACGTTTTTACTTTGTTTCTATTTTTCGAGTTATAAAATAGCTCTTAAAGCGAAAAATTAATTTCTCTTTCTTTCTCTGTTTTTGATCGGGTATTTAGAAAATAAAAATTTTTAAGAGTGTAAAAATATGAGTAAAAACTTTGTAAACTGTGGTTCAAATTTTTTTTTTTAAACCTAGAAATGTAACATATTTAATATTCACGAAGATTTTTTTAGTCTTCGTGACGTAACGTAAAATATTTAGCGGTTTATTACTACTAAATATTTCTATTGCGCGCACAGAGCTGTGTTATTTACCGTTATTGTTGTGCGTGCGTTGCAACATTCGGTTTTCAAAGCGATTAAATCTTACGATCGACAGTCGCTCACCGGAGCAAAATTTTTAGCCGGGTAGACCGCAAAGCTTTATCGTATAGTTTGAAATGCAAAGCTTTCGATATGGTGAGATTCGCGTGACACTCCGCGCGCATACGCACGTCGCACGCGCGTCGACCGCGCGTTCGAAAATATTGGACGCGCGGGAAAAGTGCAGCTCGACCTAAATACCAGGGAGAACCCGAAATTTCCGGATTAAATTTTTCGTCGGCGGATTGAGGTTCTGCGTTCGGTGCGCGTTCGCAATTATTAAAGATCGACGTGTGTGTACTTGGTTTTTTTACAACCCGCGCATATTACGCGAGCGAAGAGAGACAGAGGTTTTTAGGACGCGTGAAAGAATAATGTCCCGAATTGCCGGTTTTATCGGTCGGTTCTTATATTATTCGAAAAAGTGTGTATTCACAGTAGCAATATTTGAAAAAATTAGAGAATAAAAAATTTTTGCTTGGAAACATTTCTCGAAATATACGTTTCAACTTCTTTCTGAAATTGAACAGAACAGGTAAAAATATAAGCGTAACTTTGTACACAGCTCTCGAAAGTTTAATTGGAAAATTCTCGTTTTTTTTGTGCCAAAAAATTTCAGAATATGACATTTGACATACAAATATAGAATTAAGGAGAGAATAAAAATGATGATATTTTGAGGAGAGAGAATATAAAAATTTTTACCGATCTCAAAATTGCAAAAAATTAATATCTCAGAATATTATGAAATATTCTAGAAATGTTGACAATATTCCGACGCTGTTCTTCAAAAGACAAGTTAAAATCGTATGAAGTAACGTGGCGCAACATTTTCCCAGAGAGGGTCGCAGGCTCTTTAATTATGTACGACTGTAAACCGTTTTGGTTGGTTGGCGCGTCACATCCGTGATTAGGGAAATCACACAAGTTCGCGCCGGGAGTTTTCGAGAGATTGCGTGGCGCGCGATATATTTACATATGTACACACGACCGGTACATAACGCCGAGTCTCGGAAAGACGGCTCGGAAGAGAAACGGATCTCCAAGGTACGGGCCCAAAAAGAATCCCCGAGGCAATGCCTAACGAGCTTCCTGCCAGCGCCGGGACGTCGATTCTATGGCGGTATTCAGACGCACGTTCCCGATGAGGAACGACATTGACAATCGGCAGCTCCCGTAGCCATTGTCTCATGATGCGCTTCCGTCGCGCGCGGTTTTTTTTTTTTTTTTGGGAATTGAGTGGTTAATCAGATCGGTATAGGAACAATTCGAAGACCTGGTAGGTAATCGGCGTAGAGGAGCAAACAATACACCTCACGAAATTCCGCACGTTTCTCCGCGTCCGAAATATGCGGAGAATTTTCTTGTGCTAGAGAAACTAGAATTTTCTCTCCAATTTTCTGCGAATTAAAAAAGTTCCTTTCACGATTATCAAGTTCTTAATGTCATTACGACATGCGGATTATTTCTGATTTTCTTGGCGGAGATTTTACTTTTTTTTTTTTTATCTTCTCCAACGGGTTAAGTATCCTTAATCGCTTTCACGACTCGACGTTTCGCCATTCTAATTTCCCCGTGTCGTCGTCGCGTCCAAGTCGTCGGCCGGCCAGCCGGTGGGAGTCGGCAGCGAAGTACAACCCCCGGTCTGGTTCAGCGATGTCCCAGCTGGTCTCCGGCAATGCCGTTGTCTTTCGCTTATCCAACTTTCGGAGTGCGACACGCCGAGCCTAGGCCATGCGACCGCATTTGCATTCGAACCGCATTTGCGCGACTCGCAAATAAGAACGACGTCGCAACTTTAACGTGTTAGCGCTCGCGTCGCGGTGTGCGGTTGCATATGTGCGCGACACCGGAGACGACGAAATCTCGGGACAAGAGAAATAGCGCGATTCCGCAGAGGGGTTCCTGATGAGGTGGCAGGAAACGCCGATTCCTCTCGGATAAATCCTACTGATCGCAGCGGCACGAGAAACGACGCTCGAGAAAGAGAGGGAGAGAGAATTTGAAACTGAATCTCTCACGCGCGCGCGCGCACACACACACACACACAGACACACACATGTGAAGGAACATCCTGATGACGGGAAGATTGCGAGTGTCTCTCGGATGGATTTTTCATTCATGATTTTTCATCCGTAGACGGGTCTAGGGTTCGCGGGGGCGGAATTTCGGAGGAACTCACGCATCTAATCTGCATTAATGCGCTCCCTTGTGCGCGTTGCAGGAGAGAAGAATCGCGCGCACGGAGCGAGCGCCCTGATTTCGCTCGAACAAAACGTTATATTACACGATTAAATCCACGGGTTCTTTTGTATAAGTTACAAAAGTATTCCGTGAATACGAATTCTTGGAAGAGATTATAATAATAATAACCTTTTCTCTTTCTCTCTCTCTCTCTCGAAATATAATTCTATAGAACTGATGCGATTTTGCAATGAGCCGTTTGTTTGAATACACTTCAATGTTTTGTTGTGATCACGCGGAAAGGAAGACGAACGCGATGAACATTCTGAAACGGAACTACAGTCCGATTAAGACTCGCAGAGCAGCTTAGTTTCCCCAGTTACTGATAATTAGGAAAATTAAAGTGATTAATTAAGGTATCATTATTAAAGGCGTCGTCGATGGACAGATCCTTCTTTATGAACTCTTCGCCGGTCGTTCCGCCGTGTCTACTTCATTATCGTCGGCAAGGATCGCTTAACGAGAGACGGCAGTCCGTGTTATCATTCCCCTCTCTTTGAGTTTATCGATCCAATTCCATCTTCTTCTGGTCCTCCCAACCGGTCCCTTTGACACAAGCTCAGTTCGACAGATTAAATCTTTCCTCGCGTATTCGAACTCTTCCGAAAGTTCTTAAAATCACCTTATAATAGCCACGGCGGAGAAGAGAGTGAGCGCGCCGTGAGAGACCATTAATCAAATCCGATAATGAGACAATATCCGCGACATTCGAATAGAGTTGGCTACGAGACGGTAGAATCGCGCGACACTGTACTTGCGCGCTGTCTCGAAAAGATATATTGCTAGTGAGACCTTATTCGACGACCGATTCGACTTTTCGCTGTTCGAGTGTCTCAGAAGATTTAAGTGATCTTTCCCGCAACGACATCTTCGAAGTCTCGCGTATCTTGTCCATTCAAAATATCCTTCGAGTCTCGAAGTAATTAAAAATATTTATGCGAGATATTCAAAGAATTTTTTTCGCGAAATTATATTATGTAGATCTATCTCTCTCTCTCGGGAACGATGAATCATGCTCGATGAGGAGAACCGCGCGGGAAAAGTACCGCGCGCCGAGAGAAGAATATCCAGAAATCCAGTAGCCCGGTCGGAGAAAGAAATCTTCGCTAACGAACATCTTGTCGTTCGCGAAGACGCGCGCGCGACGGTGATTTCTGGCTATGAGAGCTCTCGCGAAAAATTTGCGCGCGAGGATGAATAGGAACGATAGAAAGTCGCGCTTTTCTCCTCCCCCAAAATATATTCCGGCGGATTTCCGCGCAGCTTAATAAGAAATTTTCGTCGCTCGGCAAAGTGGCGAGTTTTATCGCGCGGTTTTAGTAATGAACGCGATAGTCCTCCTCCTACATCGATAGTCCCTCGAGCAAAATTGGTTGTTATCGCCGGAAATAGTCTAGTTCTGTGATAGTCTACCAGGAGATGCAAATTGCTTCGTTGCGGGGACACACAATAGAGTCATTTTATCAGAGAAAAAAAAATTAATGAAGAAGAGAAGATAATTGACGTCAAGAAGATAATTGAACAATCTCGGTTTACGTAGATATTGTACAATACGTGTATGTAATTTACGTATGTGTACGCGTGTTCCCATAAATTAAGTTATTATTATTTAGTTTCTTGGGATTTCGCATCGATATTCCCTTTTCTATAAAAGCGAAATTACGCGATTCCTCCTATTCTTTAAAATATTACAATAATCTGATTTTCGTCGAATTACATCAACGCTTTTATCCGCCCTCTGTGGAGGTAGAACAAAAATCCGCATCCGTTATATTTAGTTTCAGATAGAAAGA
>QVNV01002601.1:0-41520 GCA_014825455.1 Pseudomyrmex pallidus
GAAAAGTAGTTCAGATACTGTGTTTTGTATCTAGATACAATCAACAATACTTCAATTCAAATGTATCTCAGATGCAGGCTCAGATACACTAAAATATCTCTATCATGTATCTAGATACATGTATCTAGATATTACCCAACACTGAATATAATTATTCAATGATGACGAAGGTATGACCTTAGGTTTTTAATTGAAATTCCAATGTGTATCTTCTATGGTCGGCAATATATAGAACCGGTTGCAGGATGTAATGCAAGATAATAGTAACTAATTCTTTAGCCCGGGAAAATTAGGATTTTTCTGCGGAAAAATTAGTAATAAGCTGAATTTTGGCATGGACCTTTAGTTCGTCGTTTTAAATAATGTCTCAAAAGTCCCCATGGATACGATGTGCGCGTAAACTTTTATAGTGGGTCAAAAGTAAAAAAAAAAAAGTTTTTCGCAAATATCTCGAATTCTATTGGTTCTACGACAAAAATAGGTATTATAATATTTGTAGATCAGGACATTCTCTACAAAAAAGGTTCTGCGAGTTTTTTTCGTAGGAGCAACCGTTTTGGAGAAAATAGCACGTGAAAGTGTCAGTGTTGATGTATATTCGTACTAGTAGAATACTTCTGTGCGTAAATGTGGAATAAACACTGAAATTCATCGCTTCCAATGCAATACACGCATTGTGTAATATACTTCACGCATTTTTTAATTGATATAAAAACAGTGCAAAGTATGTAACAATTTAAACTTTCAAAAGGCTTTTAGAAAAATGTTAAATCTTTAGTTTGTTTTAAATGAAAGTTTACACAATTGTTAACAAAAGCATGTAACTTTCAAGTCCAACTTCCTGCAACCTTTACATTTCTACGAATTTTAATATGAGACGTTTGAAGTATTGCACAATGCGTATTGTACCACTAAATACTTAAAAAATAGATACTTACATGTATAAAAATATAGTAAAACCTTCCTCATTCTGATGGTCTATAATGAATAATTAAAATAATTTGATTTTTTTTAGATTCCTAAATTTTTATTTAAAACGCTATTTCTTATCACAGAGTTATCTAAAAGAAGTAATATTTCGGATTTTAAAGTTTTACAGGGTTGTCACTTAATAGGAAAAAAAAAATATTTTTGAAATATGAATTGAAAACTTGACTTTTGGCCACGAAACGCCGCTCTCTGGACCACTGTGCAATGGTTGACCGCGATCAATTTCAATTGGAAGCACTGAATTCCAGTGTTTATTCCACATTTATGCACCAAAGTACTCTACATTAATATATTTCTGTTATTATCTATTTATAAACACATAAATTAGTAAAACTTTTAAATATTTTAAGTTAAATTTAGTGTATAATGATATATGTATAACGTACTAGTGCGAATATACATCAACACTGACACTTTCACGTGCTATTTTCTCCAAAACGGTTGTTCCTACGAAAAAAACTCGTAAGACTTTTTTTGTAGAGAATGTCCTAATCTACAAATATCCATTAATAACCATTTTTGCCGTAGAATTCGAGATATTTGAGAAAAACTCGTTATTTTTACCTTTGACCCTCTATAAAATTTTACTCGCACGTCATATCTATTGAGACTTTTGAGACATTATTTAATACGACGAAATAAAGATCCATGCAAAATTTCAGCTTATTACTAATTTTTCCGCAGAGTTGCCATTTTTTTGTCTAATTTTCCTGGACTACTTGTAATACCTAAACGTTTCGACACTTTATTTTGAAGTCATCATCAGTGGGTTATACTAGTTTGTCCATCACTCCCGTGTCTCAATCTCTATCGATTACTATTATCCTCTATTACATCCTGCAACCGGTTCTATATTGCCGACTATACGAGATACACATTGGAATATAATTATTGTCAATTAATATAATTACTATATAAAATAGGAATCAAGAAATAAAAATAACACATTACCAACTAAAAATATAACATAATTTTTAAGTTAAAAGCTTTATAAATAGAAATCTCGATTTATATTGTAAAATTTTTTATTATAGAACTTATCAAACAAATTATTTTTCAAATCGACGAACTTAGGAGAGAACTATTTCTACTCGAATTCCTTTGCCTATATCTCTCAATTAATTTTGTCATTAATATTCAAGCTGCACACTCAATTAAATGCGCACGGGCCTGACGGGAAACCGTTTCAATAGCAATTGCAACTGAAATGTCATGCAAATGGCAGCATTCGAACGTTTATACTTTCGTGTTCACGACAGAGACATTAACTTTCATTGTATTTTCAAACAACACGAAATAGCTTGCAGTGCAAAGAACGTGAAATATTGTACCAAGAATTTTTCTCAAGAGAGATTTTAACGATATTTAGTTCGGGGTAACTTAAAAATATTTTAGTTTTTTTTTTACATGCCACAAAGAAAAAGTGCGAAAGTATCGGCGAAATTGTACGAGCATAAAACACGAGTCAAAAACTAACAAAATCGCGAGATGTGTTTCTCCGCGATCGACGCTGTTATATAAAAATAATTGATTCCAATATTTTTTTTTACTGCTCGCGTGGGAAGAAAACACTCACCCACTTTAAAATATCGTCACAAAAGATTTCCGATTCGCTAGAAAAAAAAAAAAATCATTCTTGCTCTGTGGTTGCAGTTCGCTCGCTCGCCACAATCGATTGTCCCATTTCGCCGGGAAATCTCGAACCTTAAATAAAACGCGGTCTCATAAAATCGGTATGATTAGAACCGCGGTGTTTTGCTCGGGCGGATTTAAAACATCAGGAACTTCCGCTCGACTGTTTAAATCGAATCGAAGAAATATCGGTATGTGTAAGCACGCATGTTGACCACCTAGATTTGCAATCTTCGTCAAACAAAATTGCGACACACACACACATAGTCTGTTGTTGAACGCGAGTGAATGGCTGGGTGTGTTTACGTTGAAATTTTATTATGAATAAATTCTTTAGTGTTTATAAAATCAATTAGCAAACGCGACAAGCCGTTCTATGACACTTGACGACTGACAAGAGTAATACGATCATGGCGGATTTTTTGAATAGCATCCAAATCGTTTAAGCTACTTTATCGGAAGGGAGTGTGTTGATCCTCAGCTTGACCTCTTTCACTTGAAAGCTCAACAGGGCCGCGCATATTGCCGCGCTGACACACAGATGAGGATATTTCGTAATTGATTTGACACGCAAATAAATTATTTTATGTAAACTCAAAGCGAGAAACAAACTGATATAAAAAGCTCAGAGCCAAAAACTCTGTTAAACAGTTACGAGAATTACGTTAGACGATTAAAACGCTTTTTTTGTCGAAATTTTAGAACAAACGGTGTTAATCTATAATTTTAATTAATTATGTGTGACATAATTTTAAATTTTACCAAAATTAAATTTTAAACAAAAGGA
This sequence comes from Pseudomyrmex pallidus, assembly GCA_014825455.1. Lineage (NCBI taxonomy): Eukaryota > Metazoa > Arthropoda > Insecta > Hymenoptera > Formicidae > Pseudomyrmex > Pseudomyrmex pallidus. The sequence goes on from QVNV01002601.1 coordinate 3,410, forward strand.
AGTCTTTCTCTCTCTAACTCTCTCTAGCATAAAATATCTACTCCGCGCTTTTCATACAAAAAAGAATCAAGTCTCCTTGTTTCTTCAGTAACTTCAACGAAGACGTGTGCATTAACGTGCCAAAGTAACACCGGTGTAATCTTATTTTAATATCAAGTTTTCGCATTACATACATACGTACTTCCGCAAGGAAAGACGCAAACAACTAACGAAGTTAGAGAGACGACAAACATATTCCTTTTGACACTATAACAAAGAAAAGTTATCTTTTATTTCTGGAAGCTGTTTATTTTTGTTACGCTAAGAAATGGAGTAACAAAAATAAACAGCTTCCAGAAATAAAAGATAACTTTTCTTTGAACAAGAAACAAAAGCGACAAAAACCAAGACAAGAGAACATGTACGAATGAATTTGTTTACAGTACGCCGCACGTCATTTTCCACCCTCTAACTCAGCCAAACACTGAAACGAAGATGCAGAGACAAAGTGCGAAAATAGACTATTAGAGGGAAAAATGGACGATCTGAATGCCAACGGCAACAACACCCGAGAATACTGTAATATTCAGTACAAACACTTTGTGGCGCCGCACGGAGGTACGATTTGCTCAAAACTTTCATCATTCTTCGCGCCGCGCGTTTTGCTTTCCGGGAAAATATTTTGAGAACGAGTAATTGAATTTTTTTTCACTCACGTCACACCCTTTTACTCCATTGCAAAATTTACTTTAACAAACGGATTTCGTCGCGAAATGTTTTTTTTTTTAATGTGTAAGCGAAAAGTAATTTGTGACAGAAATAATTATTTTGTACTTTTTCAGAGGATTATTAATCGCAACAAATATGTGTTTTTAAATAAACAAATTTGTGGAAGTGTTTAATTTGACGTTATTCTTTAATTTGATGTGTTTACTTCAATTACTTTATTTCGAAACATATGACGTTCGTTTAGTTAGTTAATTAATTTAATTTAATATCTTTTTTACACACTGAGAGAAAGAGTTGATGTTTTTTTTTTTTTAATAGAGTAACTCCGAGTATGTATGTCGCACCTATTGAAAACTTAATTTATCAAATATTACTTATGATGTTAAATATAAATGAACTATACCAACAGAACTTTTTATTTTTACTGCCTTTTACTATAAAACAAAATTATAAATACAAAATGTTTATTTTTTAAATTAAAAACCAATTTTTTTTAACTTGCATTTTTGTCATATATCTCATAAGGTTTGTACGGCCATTTACATAAAACTCATAAGTAATTCATAATAAAGCTTACAAACAGGATTCGAAATTAAATATTAACATATACAATATATAATTATAACTCTGAGTGGAAAATCGAAAGTAATATACTTTTTATTATGAATGAGAGAAATATGTTTTTTAATATTACATCATTAAAATAATAATTACACATGAGAATTAGAGTGAAATATTGCGACTCAAATGTTTTTTATTACTAAAATAATTGCTTATGTACTTATTACTAAAATAATGTTTTTATTACTAAAATGTTTTTATTACTAAAATAATTGCTTATTTACTTATTATATGACATTTACTTATTTATTAGATAACTTTAATAAACCTTTTTTTTATAAAAACTAAACAAGAATTTTTAAACAAAATGTATTTAAATAAAACTAGTTTCAACAAGAAACAAATGTAATATAACTTGTGAAAATTTGTTATAAACTGCGTTATAAAAAGTTTAGTTTTTAATGGTTACTTGCTCTTATAAGAAGTTAAAAGGTAAGTTTGTGAATTAGTTTTTAATTGTTTGTTTACAGACTAGAGAAGTTAGAAACATTAAATTTTTACAGACAAAACTTTTGTTTAATTTACTACGTGTCTCAAGTGCAAATTATTGTTATTTTGTCAACAAGATATATGATCAAGAATATACTGACAGATTCATGTTTCGATTCTGTGACTCAAATCACACGCGCTGAAAATGTCATGTATCCCCAACAGGTGACAAGAGATAAAATTGGACAAAAGTACAAGCGCTATATTTCATTCTTTGACTATCTGTCTATTATTATTATTATCGTGAAACAGTCTGTCACAAACTTTATAATAAATTATTATTATTATTATTATTAATTATTTTACGTATCCGCAATAAATGGTTGCGCTACTGTCACGCTGACGAATCGACCAAACTGACGATGCATTTGTTACATAATATCAACAATTAAAAGCTGAAATTGAACACTAATGTAAAACATTCCCCAATATAATAAAATAATTGCGCTCAAATTATCTACACTTCTATTTTTTTTTTTTTTTTTTCTACGCAGCGTAAAATATCGGCGCGATACAAATATCGGAGTTGTTCTATATACAACACGACTTTTGTAATTCAATATAAAGCGATAGAGATTCTTTTTATATAACAGAACTCTGGTGCAGTCCGGTATGGGATTCTTATATCTGTTGGCCGCCAACAAAAGCCTCTACTTTCGCGAAACTCCGATGTCCTTTTGTGGATGGATTCGATACAACAAGTGAGTAGACACACAAAATGTGTATTCGTATTCTGCAAAAAACTTTACATCAAACTTTCGAAATTTATGCAACACAAGCCAACAGGCAAATTTGCATTTTAATGAATGCGTATTGATAGCAAAGAGGCGGAACAGTTGGTTGTTGTATATACGAGCGGATTATCGAGATTTGTTCGTGCGTTTAAAAGTAAACCTTTTACCGCACTCTTTCTCGGGGAGGGAGGGTTTTTTTTTCTCTCGAACCACAGACCGCAAATGAACAAAACCGAAGACGAATCGTGACAGTACTTCCTCTTTAATGAAGTACAAAGCGAATTTAAAGTACAGTTGTTTCCGGGAACGTTCCGTGCGAAGAAATAAAGAAATTTCATCTACATAATCCTGACAACGTTGTAAATAAAATTTTCTTTTATATTGTGAAACACTTTTTTTATAATTTAATTTTTTTTCACAATTTAATATATTGCGTATGAACTTAAATTAAAATTGCGAACAAAAAATCTTACACACGTTTTTCTAATTATTTTCATAATAAAATTCGTATAATGAATTTTCTTAATTATAAATGTTGTTTTTGCGATAAAAGTAAAACGTAATAAAATACAAATATTTGTCAGAAATATTTGTTTCAAGAAATTGAGATTTTCGGACAAGATCTCGGTCTTGGCGTGGAACAAAATTCAATCGAATTGTTGCCATATTGCGCAGCCAGCTTGACGGGATTCTCGGAAGACGTTACACGCGTAACATCGTCTCATTATAACGTGATCGTTTTTTTATTCACGTTTTTTTAAAAAATATATAAACTAGAGCAGAAAATGTTCCATTCGGTATACCCCTGAGTGTGTACGTACATATGTGTGTTTGTGCAAAAAAAACTCTTGATGTGTTTTACGTGAACAGAAAATAGAGAAGCAATTATTATTTAAAATTCAACATATCAAAACCAGAGTAACGTGCCTTTAATTCGTTCGTAGTTTGCGAAAATATTACAATGCGCGTATAATGAATTGTGAAAATGACAGTTTTTAGCCGACCGTTGGCAGTTTCGCCAACAGTTTTGTACTTGTTGCTATATATAATAAAACTGAAATGTGCCACTTTTTATCGAAAATATACTCGTTCAAATTGCAGTTTTTTGTCAGCGAGCAATGTGATATATCAAGAGTTGCGCGCTTCCCGCATTATTGATTCCCTTCTTCAAAGGGGTTGAAAACATTTTACTGACACTTGAAAGATATCAAAAGAATAAATAGTAATACAAAATTCACTCTGCAATGTAAAACGTGTCGAAATTTAATTTTAATTTATATTTTTGATAAATTGAAAGTTGTCCTCAGCATATTTGATTTTATATATTACTCTAGACTTAATTGACACGCACACACACATATTCACTGAGAGATTTTAAAATATTGTAATAAAACGCAAGGAACAAAAATACTTACAATGAGTGAGTGAAAATAAAATGTCGTTCCGCCTATAGATATTTTAAATGTGAAAATATTTGTAGCGACAAACAAGATGTTCGGGCTTCAATTTCTTTTTCATAAAAGAGAGATATCTATCATCACTTATTTCTTTCCAGAATCTGTGGCGAAGAAGTGCGGTTACAATGGTCGCTGGGAATCGCAGAATGGCACAAGCACGAACGAGGATTCGCCCACCGGCTGGGCGAACTACACCACTTGTTTAACACCGGAAATGCTGTGGCTTCACTACAGAGTTTACAACAATAATCTCGAGGGCGAGGTAAGCGCATATCATTAACATAAGATGCGTCTACAATACGCACGCGTGACTTTCCATCAAATTGAATATAAAAAAGTTTTATATACATGGGTTTACTCTCTTGAACATCACAATTGATTATTTTGATTTTGTTAAGAACACTATCTGGCGTTAATGCTTATTTCTTCTGATTTTTATTTAAAAAAGTTTTTAATAATTAAATAGTGGAGAGAAACAAAAGCTGTATGAGCCAATATATAAGTTGTTCAATGTCTTTTCTTTGTTCAAAGCCAAAAATTTCCAAACGTTTCAATCCCCGCGGTTGGGATCTTCTTCAGTGGTTTGACAAAGATAGAAAGCAGAATTACTAAACAGATACAATGTTTAAATTACCATTTGTAAATTGTTATAACAAATTAATTGAATGCTACCTGAATTAACTATAATTAAATATTTGAGTGTTCCGGACAGAATCATCTTTGGATGCAAAAATGTCACGAAGTCAATCTCTAAATCAATAAGATTGTAAAAATAAATTTTGACTTATACTATTTTAATAACTTGACCATTATTTTATTTTTACAATCTTATATTGATTTAGAGGTTGACTTCATGACATTTTTGCACCTAAGGATAACTGTTCGGAACACTTAAATATTTAATTACAGTTAATTCAGGTAACATTCAATTAATTTGTTATAACAATTTACACGAATGGTAATTTAGACATTGTATCTGTTTAGTAATTCTGCTTTGTCAAATCACTGAAGAAGATCCCAACTGGGGATTGAAACGTTTTGAAATTTTTGATTTTGAATAAAGAAAAAACATATACATTGAACAACTTATATATTGGCTCGCACAGCTTTTTTTCTACCTACTATTTTATCTACCACGAGCATATCTTCAAATTTTAATAGTTAAAATTTTTTTAAATAATTAAACACTTTTTTACTTAATACAAATTTTTATTTCAAAAAGTTAATTGTTCAGAGAGAAAGAGAGAGAGAGAGAATTTTTTCAGATGAAGATGGAAATCGCCGAGAAGACTCGTACTTTGGAATTCGTCGGTCTCAGTATCTCTCTGGTGGCTCTGCTCGCTTCGTTGGTGATTTTCTGTCGATTTAGGTGAGCGTTTTAAAAAAGAGAAAGAGAAAGAGAGTTTTTGTGCTCGTTCAGCGAAGCGTGGCTCGCATTAAACGTGATCGCAACGTCGTCGTGGCGCGGTTTGCTACTTCTTTTCTCTGGAACTCAACGATCCGTTATTAACTACGACTCCGCAATATGATAAATGTTATTAATCGAAGTTTTTGTGCGAGCTAGGCGAAACGTTTCAACGATTATGAGAAACTCGATTCGAAAACATCGCGCTTTCTGAGTGGCAATCGAGAAGCAAAGTTTTCTCTCTCTCGTCACAGAAACGCGCGGAGAACAAACTTTACAAAAGGCACAAGAATGTTGCACGGAGACTATTATCTTCAATTCGCGCGACATTATCTTTTACAAATAAAATTAATACGTTCGCGAGATACGTTTTCAGCGATGCGGAATTTTTAGTATGCAAAAAAAAAGAGTTTCTATCGCTTTATACGATATTGAAGCCATTTGCTCAACGAAGCTCGAGAGTGACGCGGCGAGAAACGATCGTATCAATTTGCATGAATTTTTTTTTTTTATTGAGCGCGGCAAACGCGAGTTCGAAATTAATAAAGTTCAAATGACATCTCCGCTAATTGAATTTTACAGATCGTTGCGTAACACGCGAACCAGAATCCACAAGAATCTGTTCGTCGCCATGGTCGTGCAGGTGCTGATCAGACTGACGTTGTACATAGACATCGCGATCTTCCGGAGGAAGTCGCACGGCATGCAACGAGGAATAGGAAACACCGTGAGACGAATCATCATCGAATTTTGCTGTTACAAAAAATTAAAAACCAAGAAAAAGAGAGAGATATTCGTCCAATTTTCTATGGAAACGCGCGCGTTATTCGTCGCATGCTTGCAATGTTGTTGTTTTTTTTTTAATAAAAAATAACTCAAATTCTTGGATAAAACCACGCACGAACGGGAGAAGCGCAGTCGCGTCGATAAAATTATTCGTAAAGACAAATCCTCTTTGTGCGAGGCGGGCTAAAGATAACATAATCTTGTCGAAACTTAAATCAGATCGTCGATTTAGTTTCGGACCACTGAATTACTCGGCGCGGCTTTTCCACGCGGGGGAGAGACTTCGGCGCACCGCATTATACATGCCCGAGAGTTCTCGCGTCGCGTAAAAAGCGTTTCTTTTTCTTTTTTTTTTTTTTTACGTTATTTCAATTTTTCAGCCGGTGCTTTGCGAAGCCAGTTACGTGCTGCTGGAATACGTCAAGACCGCGATGTTCATGTGGATGTTTATAGAAGGTCTCTTTCTGCATAACATGGTGACAGGTACGTACGTACGTGCTTCTGACGTTGTGACTTTTTTACGTAACCACGCTTAAAAGCTAGTCCGTTTAAACTACTGCAAAGTACGTCGAGTGAACTCGGCCTAGGGAGGTGGAAAAAAGAGATGGAGAATAAACTTTGACCTCAAAAGGTCAAAAGAGTCGGTCGTAAAAGCGTTAATTGTCTGACTGAATTGTTTTTTGAGCAGCGTTTCTAAGTTCGAGAAAGAGTACAACAAGGATTGTTGAAATGTAATTTTTACAGTTACGGTCTTTCAAGAGACGTCTTACTATCGGATATACCGACTCGTTGGATGGGGATGTCCCGTGCTGATGACTTTGATCTGGGCTGTTGTTATGGCGTTTTATTATCATCCGAAATCAAAGTACGTTGTTTGGAGACAAAAAACAATTTGTTTAATTATAATTGACGGAATCGCGGAGAGATGTAACGTTTTTGAAATGTTAGATTGTTCAGATGCTGGTCGGGATACAACTTGTCGTCCTACTTTTGGATCCTCGAGGGACCGAGATTCGCGGTGATATTGGTAAGGAAGAGAACTTTCTTATAAAAAAAAATTCAATATAAGAATATATTCAGTAATACTTCAAGTGGAGAGAAAAAAATAGAAAATAACAAAATTGAATTTTTATATTGTTTATTACAGTAATAATAATTTGTTAAATTGCGCGTCTCGGATCGCGCTTTCATTTTTATTGTTTGTTTTTCTTTTAGCTCAATTTTTTGTTTCTTCTGAACATCATAAGAGTGCTCGTGATGAAGTTGCGGCAGAGTCACACAAGCGAGATCAAACAAGTTATGTGAGTACATCTGTGCGCAAATTAATTATTTTAGCACTTTTGTAATTGATATTTTTTATTCGTGAGAGTTTCGAGAAAAAAATCACAAACATTGCTCTTTTCAAATCTGAGACTTCCGATTTTTCGTAAGTAAAATAAATACGCGCGTTTTCTTTCAATCGATCTTAAAACGCGCTTATATAAATTACTCTTTTATGTATTCGGATCTTTGTGCTGCGAATTTACAAGCGCGACACACAATTCCAAAAGAAGTATAACAAAGAAACGTCACGTCGCGTCGCGAGAAAAAGCGGATATTGACTCGTTAATGACCTTTCGCATTTACATAGTCTCCCGCTGTTCTTTTTTTTCCAGAACAATTTCAATTGAATGTTTAAATCCTCGAGCTTTGTTCTGAAAAAAAGAAGTTATGAAGCGGACTTGTTATCCTGTTTTCATCGTGTTTTTTCTTTTTTTTTTTTTTGTTGTTCAAAACGCAATTGAGACAATAGAAACGCATTTAAGCGCGTCACCGGAAGCGAGGATAAAAGCGTCGTCTCTACCCTCTTTTGCTTGTTCTGTATATACAGAAAAGCTGTGAGAGCAGCCGTGGTTCTTTTGCCCTTACTCGGCATCACCAACGTGTTGTTTATGATCGACGCCCCGTTGGATAACGTAAAGAAATTCGCCGTGTGGTCGTACACCACCCACTTCCTGCGATCGTTTCAGGGTCTTTTTATCGCAACTCTTTATTGCTTTCTGAATGGCGAGGTAAGTCGCTTCTGATATCGAAACACGTCACAGCCGTCGAGATTTTTCGCAACATTAGATTTTCGATAAAAGATGATCGAAAAAAATAAAATTAACAAATATAATCGCAGAGAGAACTTTTGTTTGTTCTAGAATTACTTTTGTTTGTGCATTTCCAGTTTTGTGTTTCTACGTATTTAGTTGTTACCTTACTTTTGTAGGTAAGACTCGCTCTAGACAAGACTATTGCTGTTTATCTTTCTCTGAGAGGAGCCGACCTGCAGACCAGAAGACAGTCGGCCTTTAGCGGATGTCAGCCTCATCGAATAACTTCGGGTAAATGTGAAAATCGATACGCGCGAATATACCTATAAAGCTGTTTTTCAGTCAAATATCTCGCGGCGAGATAACATTCTGCCACATAATTTTCTCTTTTGTAACGAAAGCTTCATTTAATCGCGAGTGAATTGGTGGTGAGCATTATTAATACACAGGGGAACGTTTTTCGCAAAATACATATCATTTATCGGGAAATATATAATAAAATATTCTGCAAGGAATTGCGCCCCAAGCTGAACTGAAAAATATCACAGAGTCAATTTACTTGCGTACGACGTGGATCCGTAACGACGACATGTAGTAGCTCTCTAACAAGATAAAAAAAAATATATGTTTAATACATTTTACGAAGATACAGTAACTTTTAAAGAAAACTTTAATTTTTTGTAAGAATTTAATCATTGAATTCTCTCTGTGTTCTACATTGCGCCACTCGTTTGTTAATTTTACCAAAATTTCAACCATTTGATCTCATCACGTTTGGTTGGTGGTGTTTTTTATTATTTTATTTTTTTTATTTTTTTTACGTCAATGTTATTAATATTTTTTATTTATTTTTTATTTTATTTATTGATTGTACTACATTCTGACTATTAATTTGATGACGTGCATATTGTTTGCTTTTTGACGTAGCAAACATAGTGATGAGATTCATTTCGTTACGACTCTTGATTCTTATATTATTTTAATTATTACATTTATTATTTTATTATGTCCTGTTTTCTTTTTTATTGCTTTTATTGCACTTATTTTAGTTTTACTCACTGAGGAAGATCCTAATAAGGGCGGAAATGTTGGAGAATACATATATAAGAGAAAATTACGTAATTTAACAATTATTATGCTCATGTTGATCTGCGTTTCCAGCTTGTTAATTATTGTTATTTCGTTTAAAATGTTTACTTGAAACTCGCGTTTTCTCTCTCGTGGAAAAGTATTGCGTAACCGACGATATGTTAAAATGAGAAACAGTCATTATGACAATGATCCCGGCGCGCGTAATACTCCAGTGATGATTGCATATGAAGGTTCATAATTCCTGGTAATACAATTAGCATTAGCAGATCACGTGCAGCTTATTGTTTAGGACGAAAATTGAAAATTGCCGATATTAGTCGATGCATATGTTTATTAGAGGAAAAAAAACAACCTTTGAGCCGATCCTAATAATTTATTCTAATGAGAGAATCAAGTGCAACACCGACGAGCATCTTTTTCGAGTTTGATACTTTAATTTTGACGTATTGTGCTACAAACATTATTCGTTCAAGCGATTGATGATACTCACCGAAGAAAATTGATGACGTTAAAAAAAGTGGCTTATAATATGATTACGAAAATTCTCGTAATCGTTACTTGACACAACTTTTCAAAAATAATTTGAGTCTACAACGTAGGAAATAATAAACTGAACATTTTTTCAGAGCAAACAAAAATTTGAAATTTCTTTAATTGATTCTTGAAAATATGCAGAGCGAGATAAGAAATTCTTCAAAAAATGTAGATAATTTTCGTAAAATCTCTTTCTCGACGGAAATATCTTGTATCTATGAACTAGCGGACCAGATATAACAATGTCTTACGGTAAATTAAATTCCTCTTCTGTTATATTTAGTATATGTGTTCACATTCCACATTCTAATAAATTTCTTGAAAAGTTTTGCTATACAGAATGTTCCGTAAGTTTGAGGTCAATTTCGCTCGGGAAGTGATTAGAGACTCAAAAACAAGAAGAAAAGTTGATGCAAACAACATGGGTCCGAAAATGCGTTGTTTCCGCCATTTTTATGAAATTTGAAATTGCGGTATTTCGAACTTTTTGTCAAAATTAAAAGAAGAAATGATTAGTATATGTAAGTTTTCTAACATAATTATAGTCAAATAAAAGTTGCGGGGTGTTTTAGCACTAACCAGGATGCACTATCTCACAGTTCGTCACTTCTGTGATATTTATTGAAACCAAACCCTCCAAACCCTCTCTGCCGCGCGCGCGTATGTTGGGGAGGTGGATGGGTGATAATACAATGAAAATTATAAGAGGTGTTCGAAATGCTCTCCGTAAGAATTGGAAATACAGCAATTTCAAATTTCAACATAAAAATGGAGATAACTCGAAGACAACGCATTTCCGGACGTATATGTTCATATCAACTTTGTGTCTTGTTTTTTAGATCGTCAATCACCAATCGAGCGATTGACCTTGACTTAAGGGACATCCTGTATACAAAAAATAATTAAACATATTATATTGAGGTATTTTTTCGGCATCTGTATAAAATTTAAAAAAATTTACACACACACACACATATATACACATAAAAAGTTATATAATAATAACAAATTTTGAAAAAATTAATAAAAGCAAACGTTGTCAGAGTGTAATGCAAATATTTAGGTATAATAACTTTTAATTACTTGCTGACTTGATTTTTTGTTAATTAAAGTTGGTCTCAATACTCTCTTTCTTTTCAAACGCGACTGTGTTTGTATATTGTTATAAACCTTTTCATTATTATATACCTTATTGTATACCTTTAATTATAAATTGGTATGTACTATAATAGATATATTTTTATTTTTTATTTTGTGTATTATATATTTTGTGGCATATTGATTAGCGATTTAGCGTAACATATAGTGTATAATAACAGATGCGTTTTGTAACTTACATATTATATAGATTGTCACTGAAGAAGGTCCCCGAAAACATGGACCGAAACGTGTGACACAATCCCTGGAATAATAAAATTCATATACCAAAACAACTTGGTCTGGCTCGTATTGGCCCTTTCTTCCCTGTGACATTTTCACGAGCTTCAAAGAATAAGACCTTTAATTATAGTTTAAAAATAAAGAAACATTTAAAATAATAATTAATAAAGAATGTTAAGGCTCGAGAAAGTTACTAAACTAAGAATACAAATAGGTCTTACTAGCCGATCGTAGGTTGTTGTGCGGAAAATATGCGTATCTATATATATGCGTACATATATATATATATATATATATATTCACATGTAAATTTTTTACACGTGAGTTTTTTGAATTGAAATTTCAATTCCTAAATTCATATAGGATGCTAGATTTGCATCACATATAAAAATAAACAAGAAACATTAGCTTTAATGTAAAACACGCATGTTACAGTAATCGAGATAGAGGAGGAAGAAACGAGATCTACCGGATTGGTCAAACTGTGCTGTCGTGGCGGAAATACACCATCACCGGATCGACCTGTCGAGTGAGTAAATGATCGAGGAAGGCTCGTTTGTTGTCGACGATCTGTAATTTAGATCATTATCAAGGTCGATCCATATGTATCATCTCTCACAGTCCAACTCTCTATCGTGTATAATAAAAACAAAACACACATCAAATAAATGCGTCTGTGACACGGTCAGTTTCTCTCGAGGAAACGCGCTACGTTGCTCGTGTTAATTGCCAATTTTGTTATCGCTCTTTGCGTCGTGACAAATTTAAAGTTTTCATCACTGCCATTATTTGTCGCAAATTAAATGAGTTACGATTTAATCTTTTTTTTTTTTGCGCGAAGCACAAAGTTGAATAGAAATGAATCACTCTTTGTTCTCCTTCCCTTTCAGCCGTATTGAATTGCGTCTTCCGTTCGTTTTCATATCTGTTGTATCATTTCGCAGTATTATTATTACGTTCTTTATTATTGCTAATTTCAGCTATATTTGTAATTGTATTTATGGTTTGCGAGACTGTCGAGGCTCGTTACGCAATTACATATAACAAATAAATTTAACAATATCGGTTGTAGATTAATATTGCAATTTACATTTGTTTGTACATGTGTATTGAAATTAGGATTTTGTTGACAATAAAAAAGTGCGCGATTTCTCTGCTGAATAATACGGACAATTATATAAAAAAAAAAGAATCAGGTTGGTACATTCCTTTATTATGCGTATTTCTTTGTTACTGCTTTTAGCAATGCGTGTTAAAAAAAGTTATTTTACAGGTTTTTTTTTTTTTAAGAAAAAACACTTTTGTATCTGAGGCAGCACTGATGTATCTTATGATTTATATAATTAATTTGCTTGTTACGGTGATTCACGTCGTTATACGGTGATTCATGTTCCTCTACGTTGTGTTACAGAACACAAGGACAGAGAGATGGGAAGATTGAATGCGCATTTCCTCGAGGTATTTAACTGCTTACGCTCGCGTTGCGCTTCTTTCACTTCTTTGTTTGTTTATTGTTTTTTTTTTTTTTTTTTTACATCTATGTGAAATCCAATCCATAAAAGACAATCAATAAGAAAGACTTTCAAAGTGTATTATATACAAGTTTTAATTATAACGAGTGTGTATGTACATACGTGTATTATATATCTTTTTTTGTTTAAAGTTGGTTAAAAAATATTTATGTTTTTACGCGCGTAATTGTACTCTCTTTTCCGCAAGTTTATGTGAAATTTCATCGGAAAATCCAAATGTTTCTATAGAAAACATCTCACGTTTCAGAACAGCTGTCTGACCGTAGCAATCGCGCGAATTCTTCGACGTCCGACAACCAGTTACAGACTAAGATAATTCCTTGGATTGTGGAGCTGCCGACGTCACATTCCTCGGACTTCCGATCAAAGGAAACGGCTTTTCACTCGCAGGTCGATGTCGCATGCGTCACGTCGCAGTGACGGGGACGGAATTTTTCGCATAGTTTTTTTGTCGCTTTAACCAGCTTATTCAAAGAAAAAAAACAAAAAACAAAAACAAAAAAAAAACAGATTCTTCTGTTTCTCAGCGTAAAGAAACATGAATGTCAAGGCCTAAATACTATTCTTGTAATTATGTAAGTCGGTAGTCACACTCAAATGTTTTTTAATTGACTAAAATTGTTTTGAATATTGGTCCATTGTTGATGTACTAAATAATATTGCTGATGTCACACTATATTATAACTGATGTAAACTTTAGACCGCCGGTATGACACCGTGTGACATTGCTATGGAGGAACGCTATAATATTATAACCGTAGGGACAACTCCGCACAAACCCTTTTGTTACGCGTAACGTTACTTTAAGTACTGGCTTAAACTTATATTCGTACGTAATTATAAACTTTATCCAACGAACAAACAACATTAACGTTCCACGTTTATGCTACACTAATTGTAAGTTAAGTTTGTGCGTTGAATAAAGTTTAAGTTTACGTACAAATCTAAGTTTATGGCCAGTACTTAAACGTATAACGCGTTACAAAAGAGAGTTTGTGCGGAGGCTCGTATTTTGGAGAAGAGTTCTCTTTCGTCTGACTTGTGAGAAAAACAGTATGTGAAAAATTTAAAAATATATTGTTGTAAACATATATTGTTTCTAAAAATATATTGGTGTAGTTTAGCTCTCGAATTTGTTGTAATCTGAGATAACAAAATTTATTTATACATGATCAGCTTGGTATTGCAAGTAATGCTAGATTTTTGCAATTTGACTTCAAAAACGTAATCAGCGATGTGAAAAACCTCCCTAGAAACACCATTTTTCAAAATTTTATAATTTTCACTACCGTTCCCCGCCGGCCTGGCGCCAAGCAAAGCTTAGAACTCCACGCAATATACCTAATAAACTCAATTTATATACAAATATTGCGGAAAAAATACCATGTTTTTAATGGTAAAAAATGCCGGCGGTCTAAAGGTTAACGATTGTTCTCTAAGTCGCGTGATACTATTTGAAACCGCATATTTTTTCTTTAACTTAGTTTCATTTTATATCTCTTTTTTATCGAACAAAAAAGTAAGTACTTCTGTGTTGCCGATCATATAGGACTCCCTTTATTCTTGGAAACGGGAATTCAGAGAGAGAGAGAGAGAGGGAATGGAAATCCGGCTTACTTAATCGCGAAAAATTTTCTCTTCAAAGGAAACTATCGTGCGCACCTTGACCTTTAGCTGACTAATTGCCCGCTCATTATCTCGCGAAAATCTATATTCCTCTGACACTCATAATTGGCGCGCGGATCAAACGTTTTGAATATGCACGAACAGTCGGACGGCTGAATGATGATAAAGCTTTGAGGAAAAGAAAGAAGCTTTGCAGAAAAGAAGGATGAGCTCTCTTTCTCTCTCTCTCTCTCTCGTAGTCCACGTACGAAGAAACACGTTCGCTTTTAAATTATTTTTTTTTGTTAATTTATAATAGTTATTTTTGCACACGTACGTTACGCGATACAGTCGCGTTACCTCTTGCCAGCATCATTAAAATTAAGGTCGAGACTGTTTTAACGTACATCTCAATTAATGCTTTTTTTTTTTTTATTGCGCATGTATGTATGTACATATATGTGCGCGCGCGTTTATAATAAGAACTTCAAATCTCACGCACACGTCAATATCAAAAGTTTCAATTACACTTGCAGTTTCTGGAATCGCCGATTTGTCTCAAAAATTTTACACTTGAAAAAAAAACCAACTTTTCTTTCCGTTCTACAAATACAGAAATAAAACTTCTCCACAATCGAGATTATTTGCCGTGAATTTTAAAGTGGCGCGAGAAAAAAACGAGAGTCATCGGCGATTCTAAAACTAACGACTTTTTTTTTTTTTTTTAACATTATATTTTTAACAAGTCACTCTCCGTTACTTTAACATTACTTTAACATTTTGCGCAATGTTCTTACGTGTAACAAAACACCTCTTGTAAAAATAAATCAAAGTTAAATTTAAATTGCACACACATTTGTGTATCATTCGTTATAATTTTTATTATAATTCTCAATTAGACGAAAAAGAGGGAAAAAGGGAAGAGTGTGAAACGAGATATATACGGAAAAGGCAAAATTCTGACAGTTTCTAAACAGATTTTATTGTGCCAAATCACAGTATATATAGAAAAATGCGCTAGTGTACAAAATTCCCTAAAAAGATCGATTATCTTAAAATATATAGACAATGTACGAAATTTTGAAATGAGAGAATTCAAGCCGTTGTTCTTTATACAAAGTTATGTATGTCATTATGCGTCCATTGACGGTGAGCAACGTGATGTGTGATTTGAGAGGTGAAACTCGCAGCTGACAAGAAAACAATATACATATATTATCTCATTAGTTCGCCTATTCTTTATATATATATATAGACGTACGGTGTTTCGTAAATCACGGATAGAAACACTTTGCTTAGACATTTATTCGTGAGAAATTGCGATAGAAATCTAGACGGAAGGACGGATTTGCAAACCCTTTATTCGCTGTTATTCGATCGAATGTGGCAAGTAATCGACAAATTCTGACCCTGTAAGTAAACGATCAAAGATTATCCATTTGTATATATCGCGCGAATTGTGATATAGCGTTGACGCGTTTTTTTTTTTCGACATATATTAATTAAAAAATCGTGCCTACTTAAAAAACAATATTCTACGTCGTAAAGACTATCACAGATACGTTCTAAAAGCCTGTATATTTCGTTTAGCGCGATATAGATCAATCAGCGAAGAAATTCCGTTCGGAGAGATCGCGGCCGCTCCCTGCGCGAATTAATTAATTAATTAATTAATTAATTATATATTGGTCTCTGATTGTGCTTATCGATCGTCAATCAAAAAGAATCGTCATATTGTCTATTTCGGTACAAACGTGGAAGGAACTGGTCTCCGGAAATCTTTTCTCTTTTAGCGTTTCAAAAACCAAATCTGCGTCGCGCAAGAAAAGTTTTAGAGCCGTACACAACAAGGAAACATTTATTTAAACGTCCGAATAAAACGCTTTTCGTCTCGCAACGAACTATCGAAACTCGTCGTGAAAACTCTTCTCGGTGTCGACCATTTTGCTCTCGAGAAACAGGTCCATCTTGCTGAGAATTTCCGAGAGATCGAGCTTCCCGTCCAGATTCGTGTCCGACAGAGTGATCAGGTGTTGCGCCTCTTGAATCGCGTGTCTGGGATTTCGCGGATCGATGTACATCTGAAATCGAGATTTTTTTTTTTTTTTAATTAGAGAAACGAAGAACGCGTTGCACAAGAAGTCGACGACGCAATCTCGCTACATGTATACGAACTATGTGAAACAATTTTTATTTATCTCACCAGAAGTTCGGTTCGATCTGCTTTCCCGTTCTTGTTCTTGTCAATCAGATGTCGAAACTCCTTCCGCCTGTCTTCGCTGCCTCCTATCGATTGCTGCCGATCCTCGCGTAAATCCAGGCCGACTCCTTCCGACGGCAGATCCGAGAACTCGTTTTCCGTCAATTGTTCGTCACCGTCCCGATCTGCCAAAGTTTTTTGTCATAAAATAATTGAGATAACATATAAGAATATTTTTTATAATTGTAATAAATAATTAAAAGATAAAATTTACCGAATTTGTCAAAGAGGTCCTCCACCATCTGCAGGAGAGCTCTGTGGCTGCTCTCGGGATGCGTGAAGGCCAAAAATTCGTCCAGGGCCAATCTGTCGGGATCGTTTCTGGCCGCCTCGGCCCATCGCGCTCTGTCCCTCATTATGCTCTCCTTCAACGTGCGCGACATTTCGCTGTGCTTCTTGTCGTGGGAATTGATGTAAGTCTCGGAGAAACCATGCGATCTCAAGAAATAAGCGTGATATTCTTCCCACGACACTTCGCCTAAGACAAGCAGCAAAAGCAAACCAAACTAATGACCGTAATTCGCGTGCCACTTGATTGTGTATTTTACTTTAAACTTTCAGTCTTTCTGCGGTTGTTGCAGACAACTATGATACTATACGATGTGGCTTCATCTGGCTTCCGGTTTTGTTTTCAATCTCTTTTTGTGCG
This sequence comes from Pseudomyrmex pallidus, assembly GCA_014825455.1. Taxonomy (NCBI): domain Eukaryota; kingdom Metazoa; phylum Arthropoda; class Insecta; order Hymenoptera; family Formicidae; genus Pseudomyrmex; species Pseudomyrmex pallidus. The sequence continues at coordinate 20,737 of QVNV01002601.1, forward strand.
ATTACGCGCAATAAGTGAAAAGTTCTTTGAATTATTTTTATGTGTACGCGCACATTTAAATTTTTATATTATTTGCAAGTTAATTATTTATCGATTATATAATAATTGAGTTTCATTCATTAATATTCACACACGACCAATTAAATTGTTAATTTATCGATTAACCCTTTGTGAACAGACTTCAAAAATAACGACTGGACAGACTGTGGGTCTGTGAGACCCACGCGACTTTAAAATCTTCGCGAAAAATCTATATTTTCTCAATTTTGTTTTTTTGAATTGAAAGTTTGGACGATTTTGCGTCAATAAAAAAAAAAATTGAAAAAATCTCGAGTAGTGTCGAAGATATAAGCGTTTAAAAAGAACTAATTTGTAGCTAAAGACGCCGATGCGCATAATTTTTGAATTAGTCTGGGAGACCAATGGGATTCGCAAAAGGTTAATTATATATTATTTTTTATGTAAACTGCATGTGTTTGTTTTCTTTTAATACCATTTCTAGGATTGTTGTCGATAGCGGTGAACAAGCCGACGTTTTCCCGCATAGCCCACGTTATGTGCTCGGTTATCTTGACGTGAATCCATTTGGCCAATTCCTGAATGTCCAGCAATTGGTTCTCATCGGTGTCGGCTCGCCGGAAAATGTCTTCCAGAAGATTTCTCGGATTATCGCGATTTTCCGTCTCGACAACTTTTCGTATATTTTCGTCAACGTCCTCGTATCGCATCAGATCTTTCTTGTCAACCGTCACAGCTTCCAGCTCGACGAACAAATTATCTATAACGGAGCTCTCTTTATCCGCGTTGTTCGGTATCGACGGACTCTTCAGAGGCACGTTTTTGTTGTATTTGACGAAGAGAAGAAAAATATAAATTACGAGCGGCACCAAGACGGTCCAACGCAGGAATCGCAGACAAGTCAGTTCTTGCTTGCAGCTTCGTATCTTTAAAAAAAAACAACAAATTTTACTTCTTTGCTGGAACGCGTCACCCTTAATTTTGTTTATTTTTGACTTGCTAGATAATCCTTCGCATACAAACACGGGTTTCCCAAACCCACTCAAAAATTTCAAACAGGTGTCTAGTATAAAAAGTAGTTTATTTTTTTAAACGTTTATATCTTCGCAACTACTAGAGATTTTTTCAATTTGATTTTTTAAACGACGCAGAAAATCGTTCAAGCTTTCGATCCCAAAAAGTAAAATTGAAAACATATTGATTTTTCGCGAAATTATTTGATTTTAAAATCGCGTGGATCTCCCAGATCCAATGTGTATAACTAGTCGTTTTTGGAGTCTGTATGCGAAGGAATAATTTGCTTTTTAAAGTTTAAAATACAAAGTTATTTTAAAAAGATAAAAAACTTAAAGATCGAAATTGGGATGAATGTATAACAGACGTAAAACGTAAATCGAAACCAATTGTCTTTGTATACGCGGTTTGCTTTTTCCCTCTTTATGTCTAAAATGTTGATTGTTTTTTTTGTTTTTTTTTGTTTTTTTTTTTCAGTCTTCCTCTTACTTACAAGATGTGACAGGTGCATCTCGGTTGCTTAGCATGCACACGGTGATATCCTCAAACCGCTTTCTAATTTGCGCTTCGTTCTCTCATCGGACGGTCGAAGTTTCCAATGTTTTCCAATGTGCGACGACACAACCGATTCATCACCTTCTGTCGGATCCTTCACAAACGCGCGTAATCGAAATCCTCGATCACCAGTAAACAAACCGACGATTCATCCGACGTCACGTCACGTGACAAACAGCATAAGGCTTATCGCTTCAGAAGCAATCAAAAAATTAGGAACACACACACACACTTCCGCGCAGCAATCGCGACAAACAATTTTCTGGCGAACTCTTTTCTCCAATTGTGCGAAATCGAGGACAAAAAACGCTCAATAAGCAATTGGTACACGATCGAAACGATTGCGTCGCATTCTTCACGAGAGAGAGAATGTATCTTACAACGAGTTGACAATCGGGATTATTAATAAACACAGGTTTTGTTGACTGTCACCGTGGACATGCTCCTGCGAGGTGGTGTACAGTCGACTCCGAAGGAGGACGTCCGTACGCGCCGCACGGACGAGCGGTGCACGCTCACCTCACCTCGTATTGATCCACTTTCACTGTCTCGTTCTCCCTCTCTCTTCCTTCCGACAACAGCAATGTTACGTGTTAACGTGCACTCTCACCTCGTACTTGAACATTTGATATGAGGGTACCGGCGTTCGGTAACTATTGCGATTATAATTAGTTTTTAACAATTTGATAAAAAGAAAAAATTGCAAAGGGACGGCAAAGAAAAAGGCCGATTAATTTTGATATTAGTTTTCTTTATTAATTAATATCCTATTGTGTGAAACAATTTACAAAATAACGATTACTAAGTACAAATAACATTTTTTAACACCTATATCTATATATATGTCGTCACTCCCTTACGTATAATCCCGCAACTCCAAAACGCAAAATTTAGAGGAAAGTAGTTTAAACTGCTCTCGTCTAAAGGTTAAAACTTCATATGTTTCTCTACATAAGAGATTTTTTTAATTTTTACCTTTTTTATGAATATTTGTTTTTAATACTTGGTGACCAATAAAGAACATGACTTTCCAAGTGTCACTATTATACAATAAACTGAAAATCCTGTACGTGATACACTTATGTAATTGTACGTACGGGAGTGACGAATTATACGATCGTGAACTATCCGCAAGAGACACGCTTAATAAATTATCTATAGTGAAAAATAAAACTTTATATTGGATCGCGCTCTCGAAGCGCGTATCCCGAAAAAAAGTTCTTTTTCTATTTTCACTCTATATAAAAACTGTTTGCGAAGCAAGATACAAATTTAAAACATTAATGAAATAAATAATCGATCACATCGAACGATTCGGTTCCGATACGATGTGTGTGCGTAAAAAGTGGTTTTTTGTTTGTTTGTTTGTGATGTGTACCTATATATATATATTACATACGAAAATATCTTTTGTATTATATATTAATTGTTTTATAAAAATATGATCAAAATTCTCTGTGTATTTCTGCGTGATAAGCTAAGAGTAAAGCCTCGGAAACGAATATATACCCTGTCATGGAACTTTGTTCGATCGCTCGAAAAATAAATGTTTATTATTAAGCTAGGATCTATATTGGCGGCGTATATACCCCGTTCGGCGACCGCTTCTTTTCCTCTTGTCGAGAACATCTCACGCTACCCTCTTGCAGACGTCCGTCTGTCGGGGTTTCTCGTCTTCCAGTTCCAGACCGACGTTCGCGATACCGTGGATAGTGTTCGCGCTCGCGGGTTTCGTCTGCATGCGGAACATGGCCGCGATCGGCGGACTGAGCAAGTCCTGATCGACGTCAGCGGGATTCTGCGCGCCCGTGGCAAAACTCACCACCAGGCCCACCAGTATCGTCAACACGCAGCCGATCGCGCTGTACCATAGATAACTTATCTGCAAATTGCCAACAACAATTTGTTTTACATATGTTTCTCATACATTTATGTGTTTACATTACCTATACGTGTTTGTACGCATTACAATCTCACCTTGTAAAAGGAGAAGACCTCGTCGTCGGAATCGTCGATGACCCCGAACTGATCGGAAATGATTGCGGTCTCGTTTGTACAAGGACAGCCCGCAATCGATACGGATTTGCTATCCAAGTGGATTTGTCCGTTTACCGCCGCAACTTGGGCGCCTAATCCGATCCACAACATGACTGCCAAACTTGTGATGGCACCTGCTATCGCCCCTTTGGCGTTGGCCCACGGCAGGAACATGCCCAGAGAGAACAATCCCAGAGTCACGCCTCCCACCATGCCGTTGAAAGATAGCGCGACCTAAGACGATTTTTGTTGTTACTTGACTTTCTTCGACAAAGGAAGGACAAAACGAAAGTTATTGGTTGAAAAAGTTTATTCGTGGACACCTACTTGCAGAACGCTGCCTAGTCGTTCCACAACGAAAACAAGCGCGAAAGAAAGAGCTCCGAAAAATGTACTGATCCATCGGGCGTAAACAGCGCCTTTGCTCGCCGGCAAGTTCATCTGAAAGAGTCCGCGAAGAACGTCCTCGCAGGTTATCGCCGCCAAAGAGTTCAAGGCACTCGCCACGGTTCTGCGAAATCGATTGGGGATGTTTTTGAATCTCGCGTTTCCGAAATATCTTTTTAAATTCGTTCATTCGAGTTTTTTTGTTTTTTTTTTACAGAAGACACACATGTATTTTTTTTTCTTATATACGAACCCGAGAGATGCGGCAAAGATTCCAGCGACAAAAAATCCGGGAACGCCACGAAGACGTCCCATGAAATTCATCACGTACAACGGAAGTATTTGATCCTGGCCGCTTATGTACCCGGCCTTTAAAGGATCGCAGTCTTTGTAGGCACTGTAGAGTACCATTCCGGTTAAAAAGTTCACGGTATAAACTATGATCATTCCGAACGAGGACACCCACAACGCTCTGTAAAAACGAGTGTTTTTTTATTTTTTTTTAAATTTTATCATCCTGTATGGATGTGAGAATTGAAAATTTCAATTCAAAAATAATGTGCAAGCATTTACACTCCTAAAATATAAATATATATTTATTTCGCAAAACATTTAGCGGCTCTTATTACCGGTGAAATTTCGTTGATAGTTTAAAATTATTTTAAAAAGAGCGATTGAAGCGCTTTTCGAAGCTTTCGTTAACTTGAAAACACTTACATTCTCACTTGCGAGATGTTCTCGACAGTGAGATACTTTTGGACGGACGCCTGGTTGCTGCAAAACATGGTCGTCCAGTAAAAGGTGCCGCCAATGACGACACTCCAGAAACTGTGCCGCACTGTGGGACTAGGATCCATATTGAAGAATTCTATTCTTCCGGATTTCATGTTGTCTAACCAAACGGTGCCGAATCCGCCCGCCCAGGACATTCCGTAACTCATTATGAGGAACAACGAGCCGATAAGAACGGCGGCTTGGAAGGTATCGGTCATTATCACTGCTTTCATACCACCCTGTTATTTAAAATGAAACAATTATTACATAATGCAAAAAGGAAAACATAAATATATATTGCGGAGAAGAAAAAGACCGTACGAGCCAATATAGGTGTTTGTGTGTGTCTTTATTTTATTCAATACTAAACGTTTTAATTCTCGGATGGAATCTTCTTCAATAGTTTCCAAAAAAAATATAATATAGAAAATTATAAAAATTACTAAACAAATTACCAAACGGAATTACTAAACAAATAAAATGTCGGAATTACCATTTGTGCAAATACATTGTCACACAAAATAGTTGGTAAATGTTACCTGTTTTAATTATGATTAATATATAGTTTCAGTAAAACGACTCGGTAAGAGCAAATTAGAAAAAGAAAAAAACGCAAAGAGCCCAATGGTTTAAGGTGGTAATGAACAATGTTTTCCTATTCTTTTATTTTCATTTTCTATTGTTCAGTTACTGAAGATGATCAACAATAAACTGTGATCGAAACGTCTTAAACTACATTTTGAAGTATTGCTGTTTATTACCACCTTGGACCGTTGAGCTCCTTGGTTTCTTTTTTCCTAATTTACTATGATTAAATATTTGAATATGCCGGGCAGCTGTCTTCAAGTACAAAAATTGAAACGTTTGGAAGTTTTTGAATAAAATAAAGACATACAACAAACACCTTGGCTCGTACAGCCTTTTTCTTCTCCACAATTTTACCTCTTCCAAGCATATAAATATTTTTTTCTTATTATTATTATTATTGTGTGTGTAATAATAAAGGCATTATAGACAAATAGAAAACGAACCTGTGAAGCATAGAAAATGCAGACTACGTAGACTAGAGTGACGGCTATGTAAGTATTCAGGCCTGTTACTGTAAATTGAAGAACGTCGTTTAAAAATTTTTTCGACGGATTTCCGACCGATGCAATAAATAATTCGTGTTTCAGGTTCGCTCGCAAAGTTGGCGGCAAAAAAAAAAAAAAAATATCGCGAAATGAGATCACGGTGTAAAATCGACAACGACGTCGATTCCAAAAGAATTTTTAATATATCCGACAAATAAAAAATTTAACAAGTTCTCTTCGAAACTGTTATAAATGTGCTTTTTTTTTTGCATCAAACAAACGGCGAGAAATTTCCGCGGGTATTACCATTTTTTTTGTTCGCTAAGTTGCAGATTAATGTGCGATTGAATATTTATTACTCACGCTGGAAACAAGAGAAATCAACTGGAAACAAGAGGGGAAAAAAAACAATTTCTTGCGCGCTTAATCATCGGTCCGTGTCATATATAATTGCGTCAAGTGTGTTTATTCTGCGCGACAGCACAATAAACCTGCGGTTAATTAGACGATCGTTACGCGCAATTTTTATGTACGTGCTGCATTTCGAAATTCACTAGATGTGAATTATTATTAAAATCCAAGTTAATCGTTCACTCACCGTGACTTAAAGCTAATGCGGGCGCGTACACGGCCACCGACGTGTACAACACCATTTGCAACATATACAACGCGCCCGCGAGCAGCCGGCAGTGCCGATTAAAGCGCAAATTCAGGTATTCGTAGCTCGAAGTCAGCCTTAATTTCATATAGACCGGCAGGTACAAACGAGAGGTGATCGGTACCACGAGTATGAAGGAGAAGCAAGTCATCCAGAACTGAGTACCCTGGTGAGAGAAAACAATATTGATATTGAGAAAAGTGCACGGAAAAAAAAAAAGATGTCGAATCAACAGCATCAGTTGAAATATAATTTTGTTGATGCAACATCAATATTTTGTTGCACTACACAAATAGTTGCTTTAAGAATCTTATAGATATATTAAATTAATCGCATATGCAAATTGAATGAACTAGGGTAAACCAACCAGTAAATGACAGAATCGTTGGATCTATGTACGTTTAGGAATAATCCTGGAATAAATTTACTTATAACAATGAAACGACTTAAAATTGCATTTATAATTAGTGTTTTTTTAGATATTTATAAAAATAATTACTTGTTTGCAGTCTAAGTAATTGTAAATTAATTATAAAGTGCAACAAGCATAAAAGTAGATGACCGCACACATCCATTCTTATTTTTAATAAGAATTTGATTTCTTGCTGTTTGCATATCAAAACAAAAATAAGAAATTCTGAAAGACAAATAAACTTCGGTTATAAACATTTAATAATTTTCAAGCCTATAATTTACATTGTTTTGTGTAATGATCATTTATCGGTAAGCGGTCACTTACTGTACGGTTTACCCTAGTTATTTTTGTGGCAGCCCGTTACGTCGACTTTAATTGAAGCAATTTCATTTTTTTTCTGCGTGTCAATTAAAAATGTATCGCATTTCGTTTTTCTCGGAACAAATGTTCCGAGTAAATTCTTTTGTTTATTAATTAATATTTAACGATCAAATCTGCGTGTATTTTCGCACCTGTCCGTACATTTCCGCAGGATTTCCGAGTAGTTCGATGGCCGTGACGAAACTTGCGGCGAGCGACATGGCCGTGGGAAACGTACCCATGGACGAGCCGCCCAGCAGAAAATCCTCGCTGGTCTCCTGCTTGCTCGAGAAGAAGCCGTAGAAGGTGCCGATCAGACACGAGACCAACAACATCGTGGCGAGCACCGTATAATCCGCCCACGAGAAGTAGTAAAGCAAAGTCGGGTGCTCCTCGTGACATTTCTCTTCGTCGCTCTTGCTCCGTTGCTCCGCGGACGACGCCGACAGGAAGAGAAAGAGAACGAGAAGATGCAACCGCATCTTTGGTAGAATCTGCCGATTATTATTTTGTCTCTTTCATTCTCTCTGTGATGTCACGTTATTTAGAAGTCAGTCAACGATTACTCCTTACGATTTACGCAAAATGATTTGACAACATCATCACGCTAACACGTAATTTTTTTAGATCAAATCGCTAAAATATACTATGTTAAAATAATGGATTGCAACACTTTTGCGAAAGAGAGAGAAAAAAGTGTTATTTAATCATTTGAAAAAATTCGCACTTGTGTCCGCAACAAGTCGTGGAAAAATTATTATTCAACACAAATACGTTTGCTCTAATGGGATTTTAACGGATTCGTATGTAAATTGATATACCGCCTCAATTGATTCTTTCATTTGACACTCGTCACCTTGAATCCCGCAGATCTTATCGATCACATCGGAGCGCCGTTACAGTCAATTAATCGAATGTCGTTGTTTTATAGTTTTTTATTAAATATCGAGAGCGAAGAGACAATGTCAATGAATATCAAACGCTCAACAATTCGCGCAGAGTTTCTAGAAAACTCTGTCATCGGAGCAACAACAATTGCGAATCGGTCGAGCCGCGAAAATTACTTTACACCAGGGACCTTCAGAAAAAACATGCAAATAAATCTCGCATTATACAAATATTTACATGCGTTTAATTCGGAAGGTCGAATATAAGGTCGAGTATCGTCTCGATTCTCGCTCGAATTAATTAAATCGATGAAATTCAATACAAGCGAAGATCGACCTTTTCGCGGTTTGCGCATTTCAGTTTTATTTATCTTAGCCTCCGCGTCACCGAAGAATAATTGCCAATAACTATAACTCAACAGCAACGTCACCAATATACCCACTATTTCTCGATCATTAATATAAGATGTGTTTGAACCGGTTAGACTATTAGTTCTCTGGTTAGAACCGGTTAGCTCAACATTAAACCGCAACATAATGGGTCGATGACAAAAAACCGATCCGGCGGATTCGCGCCCTTATTACATATACATAAGATATATATATATTTTTTTGAGATCCTACTTTTGCGAGGAAACGCACCGCGTGACGCAACGGTTTAGCGGTAAATGCTGTTGGATAAAACTTTACGAGAGAGTAATTTGACATGTATAAGAGACGCGTTCTTCTCGCGTTGAGCAACAACGTGCATTAAATGCATATAAGGCTTGTTGCAAGAAAACCGCGAAATAGTGAAATATATTTCATCCGTGTCAATTCAAGCGAAGTGTTGATTACGTGCGTAAATAAAAAAAATTTACATTTTTCTTTTCATCCGCGTGTAAAACGCGAAATGAAATTTAAATACTATTACCGCTCTTTCCACGCGCACGACGGCCGTACACCAGAAATGTTAAAAGAGAAAGCGCTACCAGCTGGATAATATTTTACAGCACGTGTTTGAATTTGCTCGTAACAGATTCCCATCGAAAATTTATTGTTTTGATTAAAATTTTTGTGTTTACCTGTTTGATTGCTTCCTTCGGGACGCGTATCACCCAATTCTCGAAGTTGATTTATGTACAAAAGCAGGAAAAAAAATTCTAACGCCTATAATCGCGGTTGTTGCCGAGTAGAAAAGTGCGAAATTGTAGTTGAATGATTTTGCTCGTCTTCCTAATATAACGCATATATGAATCGGCTCGAGAACTCCCTTCGAACCAAACTCTCTCGCTCTTCTTTCGCGAGCTTCTCTTATTCACAAGGATGCTCGAAGATTCGCGCGAGAACCTTGGTCTTTTTTTTTCTTTTCAAAACTTTCGCGCCAAAGATACACGCAGGACGATCGAGGAGTCCTGGTAATGAGGGAACACTGTGGAGGAGGCGGATTAACACGGAGAACGGATTCGAGACTGATCGTTTTAATTGTCACGTTTGCGCCTTTATACAATCCGTCCCATCATCATCCCCCTACCCTGCCCGCCACTCCGTATGCTACGTGTGACTACTAGTTCCTGTATAAACTCGCCAAAACAACAATTGTCTCGTCGTTATCGTCACGCTATTACGACGATCACATAATTGATCACCCGCGCGATTTTACAAATTCCGCGCACTTGCAATGTCCCGTCCTGCAGAATATTCTGCGATGAAAATCAATTCCGTAGTGTAACTCCACCGAAAATCCGATTTTGTCGATAAACACAATTTAGAGATTGAAGAGAAATCCGCTGATGTTATCCCTCTAAAAAAAAAAAAATTTTAAACATATTTGCAGTCGTGTGAATATTCCGCGATCAAAACTATTGTAACTCCAGTGAAAAAAATAATTCGAATTTGTGTCAGTGAACGCAATTAGAGAGATTGAAGAGATTCACTGTTATATTTTAAAATATTTTTTAAAACCTAGCGGATACATTAATCACCAAAAAAAATAAATTGAACTGAATAACCTGCAAGTCGACCTTTATTCGTCGCGTATCTGATCTTATAAATCTGTCACGAGATTTAAATCGCGTGACGAAACTGACAAAAGACATATGTCAGAAGAAAAAAACATGTGTCGTTATCAAGAGAAGTATTCCCGGACGCTATTATTTTTCTATTAAAAAGCGTTATATACATTCCGACATAATATCGTAACTCAACTTGCTCGATTTAAAAAAAACAAATGTAAAAGAAATAAAAATATTAATTAGAACAAATTATTGTTTATTTTTTTATTAAAAAAAAGCGCTATAAATTATATTCCGATATAAGTATCATAACTTGGTCGATTGAGAAAACAGCGTAAGAGAAATAAAAAAATGTTAATTAGAACAAATTATTTTTAACGGATAAATAATTTAAAAAGTTACTCTGTAACTTTTCTCAGTCGTTGAAAACAAAATATCCGTCGTATAATTTTCAATTACTCTTGCTCATTAGCTAATAGCTTAGACACTTGAATTAAAAGTCAATGACGGGTCCAATGTAACTTTTGCGGTAAGTGAGGGAGATCCCCGCCGAGAATCCGGCCGAGTCCACATTTAACCGGTTTACGATTTACAAGATGATAAACAAACAAACCAGGTATAGACGGGAAAATGTCTAACAGATGTAAAGACATTGTGCATTGGCAATCAGGCGCGTCAATCGAAAATGAGTCGCGCGGGAAATAATTGCAATCACATTCTCGCGCTTGGTGACGACATTCGCGAGAAACGACATACCCGCGGGTACGATAAACTACCGACACAGTATTGACGGTAACAAATATTTATTATCTTTGCGCGATTATATAAAAAAGCGTGGAACAACTTTTTAAAAATCTTTTGTTTAATTAATCTTTTACACAGATAAATTTCTTTTCTTTTTTTCTACTGAAAGATATTTAAATTCAATTAGATTTGTCCCGTGGTGTCCCGTTGTCAATTGTTTTGTGCACAATGTGCGAAACAATCGATCTGTTTTCCTGTGCGCGTACCTGTGCTTTTACGGAAAGAAAACTTCTGAAACACCCTGTGCACACACGCGGTTGCGTTCAGATCTAACCAGATAATACCGAATGTAATCGAGGAAGGACAGAGTAAACAGTTTTTACGCTTAATGCGCTTTTACGTGCGCGAATAGGTGATTTTTGCATAAATGATAATTTCTCAGATACAAATAATGCGATGCTAATTGCTCGATGTAAGAAATGGCGCGGCGATCTCGTCGAGTTATTTGCATGTTGTCAATTGTAGAAAAATTAAGAAACAAAAAAAAAAGGTTAATTCACAAATGTGTGAAATAAATTCGTATTTGCTCGAGACACACATCTGTGAGAGATGAACTTGCGCCCCGAAGATTCAAGTCGGAAAACAAAACTTGAACGATTTCCTAGTAAATATAATTTTTCAGACGCAAAACACATAATATTTGTACAGCGATAAGATCTCAACGAGGACACTTTTACGCGCAGTTCTTATCGATTTGTCACATTGCTCGTCGTAAAATTTTGATTACAACGAATTGTCGGGGACGCGTCGCGTTTCCTGAAGTTGCGAAATTACACACATTGATATCGCACACAGATGATCGTATCGCGCTAATAAAATCACACACATTCAACACTTACACGCACGTTGTTGCACACTCGTGATAATAACGAATTGTCTCTTACTAGACTAGCAATTAATCATTCGAGATAAAGACTTCATTCCTGAACGTAACGTGAATTAGAGGTTGTTGAACGTAGAGAGAGACTGTTGACATCGAAAATCAAAGAGAGACTCACTTTGCCGAATTATAAGGGAGAAGAATACAAACACAAGAACAGCGACAAGGTCGGTTTTAACCGGATCGTAATAATAATAAATAGATGTTTATAAAAGATAATGGAATAAATGTGTAAGAATAGTGAATAAAAATAAAATATTAAAAAAAATAAAACAAAATTTGTGTGTGAGCAACAGTGCGTGTACATTCTTTAAGATCAATGTACTAGTATACTTAAAAATCTTACTGAAAACTGACTGATACAACTCGCATTTCGTATTATAAAATTATCTGAGAAACAATAAATAAAAACAATTAATTATTGAATATGTTCCAAGTCTATATTTTTTAATTATATTATTAATATTAATTATATTCTTTTTTCTAATTTCATAATTCGCGTGTTCAATTCAATAATTGACAGAATAAATAATATTCAATAATTAATAGAATAAATAATTATACAAAAAAGATCAGAAAATTTTTTTTTATTTTATTTTATTATCTTTCCCACTTTTAATCAATCACGTTTTAAGCACGTGCCAAGGAAACTGATTGCCGCGCAAAAGAAAAAAGCCGTCGAGATATATCCGACACCTCGAAGATGAAGAGCGGCAATTCCGTGCAATTTCGCTGATGACTTAATTGTTCGTTAACCACGCCACCCGGTCTAGGAAGAAGAGGCACCGGGTGTGCATCATTTTTATGGGTCTCGGTGAGAGACACGTTTCAGTAGAAAAATAGTTAAAAAGGACCCACGGAGTGTCCCGATCCAGCGGTCCAGCGGAGACTCGCATAAATTGAAACTGGTTTTAACTGGCTGGCGTTGGTTCAATCTGGCGTGTCAATCCGAACGGGCGAGAAGCTTTCCGCGGCCACCTTGGTTTTTTCCCCTCCGCGAATGTCCCATCTTTTTTTTTTATACGAGACTAAGATTTTGTCCCTCTCTCTTTTCCATCCGTACTATCGAGGAGGATTTAGAAAAGATAATTGCACGGACAACCGCACAACAAAATCCGCTACCTTGACAACAGAAACGGGTTTTTTTTCTCTCTCCTTACTTCCATTGATTGTCGCAAAATCATCACGGACGTTGCTTCAGAGTTGTGGATTTCATAAATCAGAGTAAATTGAGTAAATTATTGCAAGTGACAAACTATTTTATTTCGATAAATACTGCAGTGTTTGATACACGCCACTTTCTACGCACTGGATTCTATAAACACGTTTTGTTGGTCGTCTCTTTCTTAAGTACACAGTCACACGATATATTTTTTACTAACGTTAACAATAACAACACCAACAACATATACGGCAACATTGACAAACATACGAAGTCTTAAAACGTTCAACCATTCCCTTAAAGTTTTTTTCGAAAGATTACAGCACACAATATACATATACTATATTATCGTACGAACACCACTAACTTTACGTATGTGATGCACTTGTATGTACTTGTGTGTGTAAAATTAATTCTATCTAATATCTTAAGTCACTATGTATTGTCGGCATTTTTCTGTATACAACAGATTTTTGTAAATATATATACTATATATATATATGAACATTACGCGCACACACGTACACAAAAGTAAAAGAAACTCTCAAAAAAATTACATACATTCACAGATATGTTTCGATGCAAAGTAGTTGCAGACGAATAGCATGTACCTACGTTTCAAAACAAACGTATCAATATACATCTGTGCGAAAATTTCGCTTACAAATATAAACCGGCAGTGTAAGCCCAGTTTGGAAGACGTTTAATGCAAGTTAGTGTAAAATTATTTAAATTATATTGTTATCGGATTTGTATTGTGTAACATAATATCCGCGACGTTATTTTGGGTCCTAGTAAAATTATTTCAACGCAATTTTTGCGCTTCAACTGCACTAGTGCTATTAATTTAAATAAATGCAGGAAATGTCCCCTAACCTTTCTATCATTACTATACGATAGCAATTGTGATTTATGCTAGATTACGTATAAATATTTATTAGAGCTTCGTATCAAGTTTATCGACACGATCTTCATCACAAATCACGTTGGTGAAAGAATACTTTCTCTCCGTGTTATCGTTGGATTCCACCTCACGTCGTCGAGATCGTATACGCCGAGCTATCACGGGGAAGAATAAATTCGAGTCCAACTCGGTTTGATTCTTTGCAAACAAACGGAACAAGTTGCTGACGAGTAGGCCGAGCACAAAAGTCATTAAAAATCCAAGAGGGGAATACCACATGTACGAGATACGATATAAGTAAAAGTACGAACTGTCGTCGGTGCTTCTGAAAAAATGGATAGACAATATTTTTATTTGTTTTAAATAACGGCGTATCTTCTGCATGTAGCAAAATCACTTACTTGGAGAAGTTCGTGACGTTTCGCAAAACAGATACTGTTCCATTTGCAATAATATTATTTACATCACAGCCTTCGATAGTTGTTGGTAGTACAGGCGGCCTTGGACGTGGCTGGCCAAAGGCGATCCAAAATAAAAACGCGAGCGATGTAAGGCATCCAATTATTGTGCCACCTTCCGTTGCCGATTCCGTGCCCATGCCGAGCGTGAAAACGCCCAATATTGGTCCGCCGACTATTCCAAAAATAGTTAAGCTAGTCTACGATAAATTGTACAAACAGTGACTTCAACGTGAAATGTACCCTGTATTTATGCATATTGAAAATAATTTGGAAACTGTTCATGTGAGTGTTTTTTCGACTTACCTGGAGAACTCCACCTAATAATTGTGCTAGAAATGCCAGAAGAATGGAAAGCAAGCCGAACAGAAATGAGATCACTTTGGCAATAGAGGTTGATTTTTTAGGAGAGAATTCTCGTTTGGTACACTTTGTGTACAAAGGTTTCAGGTAATCTTCTAACGTTACAGCTGCTAGAGAATTCAGAGCTGCTGATATTGTGCTAAGACCAGCGCTAAAAACACCTGTGAAAAAATATAGTAAGCATGTAATGTAAAATATATGCTTATGCACATACATGTGCGTTTATTTTTGAAGTTTTAAATATTTACATGTGTATAAAAACATATTACATGAGTTTTCTTCTTAGATTATTAAAACAAATTGCTTTTGAAAATGTACCTGCAATGAAGAGGCCTGGCAAGCCAGGCATACTAGACATTGTGTCCATGACGTACAGCGGCATAAGCATATCAGGCGAGGTGATTCTTTTCTGAAGATATGGGTCACATCTGTGATATTTGCTATATATTGCCAGGCCTGAGAAGCAAGTTGTGATCGAGAGAACTGTTAGAATAGGCCAAGACAACCACATGGATTTTTGTGCAGCCTGTATATTTCTAAACCCAAATGTATTTAATGTGCAAACTTCTCCATCATATGTACACATATATTCCCCATATAAAATAATCTATCACACAATGTTCTTTTTTTTACATTAAGTTCTTTCCATGCATGCTTTGCCATTTAATCGCATTTTCCAAAACTTACTTGACAGTTAACGAACGCTGAACCTGTACTTGATTAACGCCGTAAAGCGATAGAAACGTGCATAAGCCTCCAAAGATGAGAGACCACCAGGTGTGTCTTACTGTTGGATCAATCGAGATGCTACAAAAAAAAAACAAAAAACATTAAAGATAAATAAGCTATATTTATTAGCGCGTACAAATCGTCTCCAAGTTCTCGAGCTGTGTCAATAAAACAAAATACAAATATGCAACACCTATCGAACTCGATACGTTGGCCCTGACTCGCTATCTCCCATATCCGCCCCAACCCTCCTGTATCGTGCGCGGCTATGGCAATAACAACAAACACGGCGGTGAACATGAGCACAGCTTGGAATACGTCTGTTATCAGCACGGCCTTAATGCCGCCTATGCTCGAATAAAAGGAGCACACGAGACCGATAATGATAATGCTGGCGGTCTTGGAAATTCCCGTAGTCGCCTCCAAAGCTAAAGAGGGAGCATAAAGCACCACTCCTGAGTACAAAAGCAGTTGGATCCAGTAAACGAAACTAGCCACCGTTCTAGTTCTTACTCCGAAACGTTTTTCTAAGTACTAAAAGAAAAGTAATGTACTCCTTCAAATACGTATAATCCATATATGACAGACAATCTCACTCAATCGCAAGTGAGAGTTATTGCATTTGATTAATAGCGGAACGAACCTCGTAAGTGCTAGTTGCCTGCAACTTGAAGAACACCGGAAGAAATCCGTAACACACAATCGGCGTGCCAATCAGGTACGATATGTTTATTGCAACAAATTGCGTCCCGTATGTGTAATTCTCGGCTGACACTCCGAGCAACGTGACTGCGGACATGAAAGACACCGTCAAAGCAATAGCTACTGTTATAATGCCCATGGATCGACTTGCGACAAAATATTCCTGTCGTAACAAAAATTTCAAAGAAAATTATTTTTATACAGTGGAATTGGTTTTCTTTAAAAAAAAAAATTTGATAACACTTGCGTACCTCCATGGTTTTCTGACGACCTCCGCTAAATCTGTAGTAAATGCCGATTCCTACACTTATGCACAGCATAATTACTATTACCAAATAGTCGGCCCATTGCAAAATATGTTTTTCCGCCATGGCAGTCTGAAATTTTTAAACAGCAAATTATTATTATTGTTTAACGTAAAGAATAGAAAGAGAGAGAGAGAGAGAGAGAGAGAGAGAGAGAGAGAGAGAGAGAGAGAAACGTATAAGAAATATGTAACAAATTGCGAACAATTTTAATCGTCCCAATCAAGAGTCACTTTTAAACGCGATTCGAATTGACGATAATCTCGTAACAATGATCACGTCAGATAATCGTGCCAGATCGTTGATTCTATTGTCACTTCACATGAATTCAATTCCATCGGAATGTTTAATTTCCAAACGCACAAGCGGCAAGTGAAAGCTTGAGAAGCATAGCGTGCTATGAGAACGGTAATTTCACCGAGTTTAATATTAGATCTCACTTGCTCTTGTGAAATAACGCCAAACTATTTGCTCATAAGAGAACAATTCTGTGATAACAGAAAACGTCATAAAACGTTGAGCAAATACGGATAATTCGCGTTTATCAATTGTGTCATTCGCTCGAGACGCCGCGTTCAATCGACGTTTAGCAACAATTACGTAAAAATTCAGTTAGTGATCGAGCGAGCGCGTCGAGAAACGCGCGTCAAACATGTATGCACACGTGGACGATCACTCACGTGTCCGCGACGCCATGACTCTTCGGAAATATGTTTACACGAAAAAGACGGAAAAACCGGACAAAGCAATGCCGATCACATATCCGACTTACCAGATACGCAACAGAAGTTCGGAACCTCGCCGGCGGTCCACGACGAGCTGTCAACGGACGAATCACGCGCGTAAATGACGCTCCAAGAGAATTTTCTACCGACAACGAGAACTCCCGCGCACGCTCCGCATGATGGTTCGATCGCGTCTGCTGATCTACGCCGGCCTGGCTGATTCTCCGTTCGGGCTTATCTTCTTGTTCAGAAACGCATGGAATTTCTGTTCCTTGCGCACACATGAAACAGAAGTTTTTGCTATTACATGACCAGCAAGAAACATTTGCTGAGTCTATCATACTGAATTTTTTGTTTCATCAACAAAACGTTTTGCTGACAATTAAAAAACAAAAATTACAATAGGGACCGGTTGTTCCACCTTCAGATAAGTAGCGGGTAAACTACCCTAGATTTAGCAAATTTTTGTTGCTGACCGTATAGTAACAAGTCTTCTTGCTATTGTAGCAAATCTGTTTTTTCTGTGCACACATATTCAAGACCAGGGATCATTAACTTCGACGATCCGAGTCGCAAGCAAAAAAATACAGGAGAAAGAAATAGGAAAAAGAACAAAATGTTTAATGCGTTTTTTTTAAGTACAAAGTTAAAACATACAAAAACAATATTTTTATATTTGTTGTTAAAAGATGTGCGGATTTGTTAATGTAAAAACTTCTTGTGGGTATTAAATTATTTCACAATTGATTCACTCCCTTACTTGACCCCGAAGGTCAAGGAATTCAATATTGCAGAAGGAATTCTATTCAACGCGTAGTCACGTATTTTCAGTGAGACACGGAATGCGCATGGTATTTAAAGCATCAGGATTCATGTTATAAATAAGAATTCGTTTAAGCGATCTTTTCAACATAGAGATGATCGAGTTGAAGTAGATATCGAATAAAGTAGATATCGAATTGTGAATTACTTCTGCCTAGCAATATAGATGTATATACACGTTCTATTAAATAAACTTTTGTTCTTTCTTGCCAAGGAGAAGTTTAGTTACGCTCCTGCACTGACACATCATCACAAATTTAGTATTACACATATATATATAAGGATGGCTATTTAAAAAACGGAATTCTTTCTATGTACGTACATATTTACTTTCACTAATGACGAGCCATGTGTACTAGATTATTGTATGTACAATAAAATAAAAGATGTTAACCGGGAATGTACAAAACGTTTATAAATCTTACATCGATAAAATATTTTTTAACTGTTCTTTAAAGACAATGGCGTGTACAATACAGAGAAAACAATTTGAATAATTAACTCATATAAATGCAGACCAAAGACTTAAGTGCAGCATTAGAATAATTAATTTGCGCGAAAAAGCCACAGATGTTGCCGCAAACACGTGTAAGATGAGATAAAAGATGTTACCTTAGAATTTATAAAACATCTATATATCTATACACAGACTTATTTGTTAAGGACAGTGATGTACATTCAGAAAAAACACTTTGAACAATTAGCTTATTTAAATGCAAAACAAGACTTTAAAGTACAGCATTAATTAAAATAATTATTCACGCAAAAAACTTGTTTACGATGAAAACATAGATAAATCACAAAACGTGATTGAAAATGTGCACGCACATGTATCTTTTGAAATTACTTATTCTTCATTAATATAAACATTTCGGTTTTCATATCTTTATTTATAATTTTTCTAAAGGTTTTCTCATATTATCCTATTTTGAGATACATATACATTTATAAAAGATAAGAATACACAGATAAGAATACAGATAAAAATACCTTTTTTATAATGTAAAATAGCTAAACAATGTGATAGCCTTATCCAACTTACATCTAAATTTCACTCAAAGTAAATATACTTTTAATTCATATTTTTGAAGTTGCATTTCAAAATATTCTTATCTAAATCTAGAACACACACACAGAACCCATAAACTTCAAAGGTCCTTTTTGCTACTGTAAAAATTGAAATGACTAACGGTATGTCTTTAAGAGATCTTTTCTATTTTATTATGTATGTGCCACACATACAACTTTCTTCTCTCGTCATGAGAAATCTCACAACCAAACTTAAGATCTTCAATCTTAGTTTTATTTTAAAAAATTGAAATTAATATAAAACGTGCATAACTAGTGAACACAATGGTTGTAACTATAAACAGAAAAAAGATCCAAATTATTCAAAAATAAAAATTAAATTGAAATGAACCTAGAGAAGTTTATTTCAAAATAAAATGATCAAAAAGTTTCAAACTAACGGCCGGTTGTTCCACCTTCAGATAAGTAGCGGGTAAACTATCTGTCAGATAACATGGAGGCTCAATGGTTTTACCTGACAGATAGTTTACCCGCTACTTATCTGAAAGTGGAACAACCGACCCTAAATGTAGTTAATATCTTTCACCTTCAAATTTCTTACGCACAGCAGTGATTAATTTAGTTTTCTTTTTTAGTTTTTTGTAATATAAGTTTTGTAATATCAAAGTTTATTTTACTCAAAATAGATCAATTTGTAAGTTCAAATAAAATGCTGGATTTGCATCACATATATGAGAAACGCCCGTTTTCTTCCCTAATTTAATAATATTGCAAAGAAACACCTCGGCAGAAAAGTCAAGCTTGGAATCTTCGGCTTTTCACTGCTTTCTCATGTGTGATGCAAATCCAGCATCCTATAAACTTACAAATTAAACTTTCAAATTATAACTATATTATATATTTATACACTTCATTTCGCACAAACACTCACTATTGCCTCTTAATGATCGATTTAATGTTAGGTTTAAAATTTTAAGAGCCTTTATTTTCCAATAAACTGGAGCATTTTTGTGAACAAAAATAACATTTGAATACTATTAGCCTGTCTGGTGCTACTATGCTACTTTGACATACTCTTGCATCTAAGTATGACTCTAAAAAAAATGGCTTAAAGTTTATTATATCAGACTGGAAGCAAGAATTACGGCATATACAGCAAACTTTTTCATTGTCTAAGTATCTGGCCATTCTAGATGGTAAATTATTGTATGGTATCCTGCAAAACAATAAATTTATTTTCATATTGTAAATGTTAAATTAGTAATATGTGTGTGTATAAAAAAACGTAGTAAAAATATAATATACAAAACCTATATTTTTTCACTGCTTTAGCTGCTAGATCCAAAAGGCTCACCACTTTAAATGGATTGAAAGAAAAGATATCATAATCGAATTCAAAAGGATTGTTTGTAGCATCTAAAACTTCCAATTCCATCCCCCTCATACTTCCTGGTAAATATGACAAAAGGTTGGTGGATACATCCAACTTTGCTAACTGTTGTAAAGTTCCGATAATTTGCGGAACTTTTGTTAACAAATTTTGGGAAACGTTCAAGATTATTAAACTTTGAAGTTTTCCAATTTGCACTGGCAATTCACTGAGCTAAGTGACAATAGTAAATAAAAATAAATACTAAATAATTAATCATTATAGTAAAGAACTATAAAATTTTGTTTTACATGAAAGTTTACCAGCTGTATGTGCCGTCTTATAGTTATAATGTGACCC